>PISX010035779.1:0-12574 GCA_004024625.1 Mellivora capensis | reverse complement strand
CTACCCCGGCCTTCTTTTGAGGCCCATTGGCATGAAAGATGTTTCTCCATCCCTTCACTTTCAATCTGGGTGTATCCTTAGGTTCGAAATGGGTCTCCTGTAGACAACATATGGATGGGTCCTGTCGTTTTATCCAATCTGCAACCCTGTGTCATTTTATGGGCGCATTTAGGCCATTCACATTGAGAGTGATTATTGAGATTATGCTGAGTGAAATAAATCAAGCAGAGAGAGTCAATTGTCATATGGTTTCACTTATTTGTGGAGCATAACAAATAACATGGAGGACATGGGGAGATGGAGAGGAGAAGGGAATTGAGGGAAATTGGAGGGGGAGATGAACCATGAGAGACTATGGACTCTGAAAAACCACCTGAGGGTTTTGAAGGGGCGGGGGGTGGGAGGTTGGGAGAGCCAGGTGGTGGGTATTATGGAGGGCACGCATTGCATGGAGCACTGGGTGTGGTGCAAAAACTATGAATTCTGTTACGCTGAAAAGAAATAAAAAAAAAAAGAAATTGAAAATAGAGCTTCCCTTTGACTCTGAAATTGCACTACTAGGTATTTACTCCAAAGATTCAGATGCTGTGAAAAGAAGGGCCATCTGTACTCCAATGTTCATAGCAGCAATGGCCACAATCACCAAACTGTGGAAAGAACCAAGATGCCCTTCAACAGATGAATGGATAAAGAAGATATGGTCCATATATACAATGGAGTATTGTGCCTCTATCAGAAAGGATGAATACCCAACTTTTGTATCAACATGGGTGGGTCTGGAGAAGATTATGCTGAGTGAAATAAGTCAAGCAGAGAAAGTAAATTATCGTATGGTTTCACTTACTTGTGGAGCCTAAGAAATAACATGGAGGACATTAGGAGAATGAAAGGAAAAGTGAATTGGGGGAGTTTGGGGGAGGGTGAAGCATGAGAGACTGTGGACTCTGAGAAACAACATGAGGGTTTTGAAAGGGATGGGGGTGGGAGGATGGTTGAGCCTGGTGGTGGGTATTAAGGAGGGCACGTATTGCATGTATTGCACAGAGGGTGTGGTGCATAAACAATGAATCTTGGAACACTGAAAAAATAAAATTAAATTTAAAAAAATAAAAAAAAAGAATTGAGCACAGAGGAATATAATGGAATGATGATTTGGAATTGAGAAGGAGAGGAAACACTGAACTTAATAAAAAAGAAAAAAACTGCAGTAACTTGTGTTTTGAATGGTGCCAAAGGGTGACATGATGAGAGGAATGAAGAGATTCACTGGTTTTTCAATACCTTGAATTTTCAATAGCTTAGAAAGAACAGACTGGATAATACTTCATGTCTGCAGAATGGCTAAGCCAAAGATACGTTTCAGCAACTGCCTTGTACCTGGACAGACTTCTGGTGAGGGAACAAAATGTGCCATTTACTAGGCCATTCACTGGGACATGAACATAAATAAAACACAGTTCTGTATTTAAAGAATCCTTTGGATATTGCAACAAAAAAATGTGGAATATTCACAGCCTGAATTAATATAGTAAGTGGTAATGGAGAAATGTGGAAGAGCTTTTAAAAATTGTTATAATTTCTACTTTACATTCAATGAAATGCACAGATATTAAATATATAATTTGTTCAGTTTGACAAATTAGTACACAAATGTACACACAGTTTGACAAGTGGAGCCCACACCCTTATCAAGTCAGAATATTCCCATTATCTCAGAAAATTCCCTTACATCTCTTTCCAGTAAGTCGTCTGCCCCGTTCCCCAGAAGCAACCCCACTCATCTGATTTCTTTTATCATAGATTACTTTGCTTATTCTAAACTTCTTAGAAAAAGAATAATAAATTATATACTCCTTTGTTTCTGACATCTTTTACTCGACATAATATTTTTGAGATCAATCCATGTTTTTATGTGTTCGTTTCTTTTTATTCCATTGTATGAAAATATCACAGTTTATTTAATCATTCTTCTCCTGTTGATGGATACCTGGGTTTTTCCCATATTGGGCTACTACAAATAAAGTAGCTCTAACATTCTAGAGCAAAGCTTTTGTGGATAGACGTTTCCAGTCTTCTTAGATAAATACCTAGGAGTGCAGTTGCTAAGTCCTAGAGTACATATACATGTTTAATTATTGAGAAATTGACAAACTATTTTCCAAAGTGGTTGTACCATTTTAGACTCCCACCAGCTATGCATGAGTGTTTCAAATGCTCCACATCCTTTAAAACATTTGTTATTGTCAATTTTATTTCAATTTGTGTTTTAATTTGCATCTCTCTGAGAATTAATGATGTTGAACACTTTTTAATGTGCTTATTAGTCATTCATGTGTTATTTTTGTGAAGTGTTTGCTCAAGTATTTTGTCCATTTTTAATTCAATTACATGCCTTATTATTTAGTTGTAGGAATTCTTAATATGTAAGCCTTTTGTCAAATGTATTTGCTATAAATATTTTCTTCCAGGCTGTTATCTATTTATTTTCGTAACAGTATCTTTTGATTATAATAAAGTCCACTTTATGGTTCCTTTACACTAAGAAATCTTAGCCTACTCAAAGTTCATGAAAAGTTTCCTCTGTTTTATCCTAGAACCTTTATAGCTTCAGCTTTTATTTATAGGCCTATGATCCATTTCAAATTAGATTTTGAGTATGGAGTGAGGTAGAAGTTGAAGTGCTTTTTTTAATTTGGATATCCCCTTTTTGAACACCATTTGTGAAAAGGTTTTCCACTTCTCATTGAATCACTTCAATGCCTTTGTTGAAAATTATTTGAGCATATATATATGTAAATCTATTTCTAGATTCTATATTTTATTTTTATTTTTTTGATTCTATATTTTAATCTATTATATTACTAATACTATACTATCTTCACTACTGTGGCTTTATAACATAACTTGAAGTCAGTTACCTCTAATTTTGTTAAAATATATTTTTTTGCTATTCTAGATATTTTGCATTTCTAAATACATTTTACAATCAGCTTGTTGGTATTCTTAAAAGCCCACAGGGGATTTAGGTAATTTGTGATTATACTGAATACACACATACACACACACACACACACACACCCATAAATTTAGAGGAAAATAAACATCTTAACAATATTGAGTCTTCCAATTAATAAATACAGAATTTCTTTTTATTTATATGGGTCTTTTGACATTTCTCTAAGCATGTTTTATAGTTTTCTGTGAAGCAATATTATACACCTTGTGTAAAATTAATCCTTTATTATTTTGTAGTTTCAATGCTATTGTAAATGGTATTTAAATATTTTTAATTTCTAATTATTTACTGTCTAAGTTATTTGAAAGGAAGAATTGGTGGAACTGAGAACTGTTGTGTCCAGGAGTTGAGAGTGGGAGGCAACTGGAAATAGAGGATCAAATATAAGTCTGTACATCCTGGAGATCACAAAAATCTGCTGTTCAATTCTGAAAGAAAGAATTTGGCTTAGGAGAGTTTTTTTCCTTTTTAAAATTACTTCCCTTCATCTATGTTTGTTGGTATAGATTCTTAGCAATAGCTTTGGATCCTTTTGTAATAATTGGGAGGAGCAATTCCTTCTGTAGAAAATAATGATTGAACTTGAAAATTCTACAAAACAACTTTTCAAAATTGAGAAAATATTCAGATGCAATTCAACTAAGAATGGTTTTTGTATGCCCGACTGAACTGACTTGCTTGCTCCTTCACCCACAATGTAAGTCTGAATAAATATATTTGTAACACTCAGAGCCTTAGCCTAAGGACAGAAAATTATTAGCAAGCAGACTCTGACAGATGCCATGTCCTATTTTGAATGTATATTTGTGCTCTCTATCACCTAATACTCCCAGTGATTTAGTACATCCTACAGAAAAAAATTTTATTTGAAAAGTCAGCAGCATCCTCCTTATAAACAATTGGAGCTGCATTAAATACTTTGGCAGGCAGAAATAAGCATAGAGATTTTATGTTCCTGAGTGTGATGAGTAATTTTTGCTAAATATAAATTGCTATGTTAAATCAATATGCTCAGTTTCCAAGTATGAAGAACATGTATCCTACTAATTGATCATGAGATTATACATTTTCCCAGAAAATTCTGATCATCTTTTTTGAGAACTCTGCTCTCTACAATTTGAATGACCTTTCACCATGTCCATTTTCTCTGGACAATGATGTAAGACAGCAATTTATTCTACTCTCTAAATATGGATAAAGAAAAAAAGCAGGGAATATAGGGTTAACAGATAAGCTCTAGGACACATAAAAAAGGTTTATAATAAGGCAAATAGATTTAGAGGAGGAATAAAAAAATATGTGAAAATACAAAAGCAAGGTAAGATATTTTCTGAGTGAAATGAAATTGCAGATTGTAAAATCCCACAAGCATGGCCATGTGGTTGAGCAAAGATCTTTATAAAGCACATTGTTATGTTATAATCCACATTCTCTTTCTCTGCTGAATTAGTCCTAGCTCCGGCTGAACAAAAGGATCACATCGGAACATTTTTTTTTTAAAGATTTTATTTATTTATTTTGAGAGAGAGAGAGAGAACATGCGAATGGGGGGAGGGGAGAAGGAGAAGGAGAGAGAATCTCAAGTAGACTCCATGCTGAGCGTGGAGATGGACATGGGGCTTGATCTCACGACCCTGAGATCATGATCTGAGCAGAAATCAAGAGTCAGAAGCTTAACCGACTGAGTCACACAGATGCCCCTCACATCAGAACTTTTTAAAAAATTTAGTCTAAAAATGGGGGTGGGGGGGTCCTAGTACTCTCTATTTTTAAAAGGTCCACCAATTAAATGAATGCAGCTTAAAGTTGTTAAGAATCACAGATGTAAAATTATTGTCATTAGTTACAGAGATGACTGGAAAACTAAGTATTGAATCAGTCAAAAGTGAATTCTTCTAGTGTATGGTTTTACAGGTAGAAGAAGTGTAGGACAAGTGAATTCTCAATTTCTAGCCCTCTATACAGTCTGATTTTTATAAACATGAGCACGTGATATATTTTAGAATTATTTTTAAATCCTAGTAAAATGAAAAAATAAAGTTCACCAGATGACTGTGAATAACAGGGAGACTTGAGAAAGACTGCTTAAAGATGCAGTTTTAGAAGAGTGAATGGGTCAAAATAACCCAAAGATTTTGCCCACAGCAAACTTACTGCTAATTCACAAGCATACTCTTCCTCTATGTTGATGTTTAGCTCTGATGACCAGCATGCATATACCAATTGTTTAAATATTTAAATATTTTCCTACCAATTGATAACATATCCTCCCCTGACATCTAGGACCCTCTGAACCTACCCACTTTCCAAAAACTAAAAAGTTAATGCCATACTGAGTACAGCAAGGGGTTTCCAAGACACTGTCCAAGACCTCTGGCTGATGTCTATGTGGACTGGTCTATGTCATCGAATGCTCAAATATATGACTGATATCCTTGCTTTCCTCTTACCCTGCAAGCTGATGGTTAACACAATGGTAAATGCTAAGTCAAACTAAGTTTTTCATTCCCTTAAAAAACATCGGGGGCTGGATCCCAGGACCCGAATTATGGGTCCCCGAATCCCAGGACTAGGATTATGACCTGAGCCGAAGCAGACACTTAACTGATTGTCGCTGCTCAGTGGGGAGTCTGGTTCTCCCTTCCCTCTGCCCCTGCTTGTGTGCTCTTTCTCTCACTCACTTTCTCTCTCTCTCTCTGTCAAATAAATAAATAAAATCTTAAAATAATATTAAAAAATTAGGGACTTCTGCATACATTTAAAGCTGAAGGTTACACGGTTCTACATTCTGGATGTACAAAACCAAAGGAAGGAATAAGTGAACACACTAATGAATTATTTAATGAGAAATGTGAAAAAACTTTCTGAACTGGAGAAAGCACATTGTCCCTGAAATATCGGTTTCCTAAAGTACAACAAAAAGCAAGACAATGGTGGAGCCAGTTGTATTGACTGTTGATAAAAGACTGAATCCTTTTTGTCTGTGAAGCACACTGCCAAGGGTCTATATAACAAATTGCTACTGTTTAAATCTTCAGAGCCTTGCCAAGGAGAGCTTCAGTAGTCTTCTACAACACATAGCCAAAGTGACTGCCAAATAGTCAGACGGAGTGTCTCTGGGGGATTTAGACACATATGCAGACCCCTCCCCAGCCTGCCAACTTGACTCCCCCCACCACTATTGATCATGACTGGGAAGCATGCTTTTTATAGGCTTTTATTTGACCTTACAAAGTTGTTATAGAAAGACTAGCAGGCTCATGCCAACCCTGAAATGTTTTCCTTTTTCATCATAAGGCAATTCCCAAAAAGATTTTATTTAGGCAGTTGAAGATACTTTGGAAGTATTAGTTATACCTTATAGCTAGTAACCAGTATTAGTTACTACCTAGTTACTTTGGAAGTATTCCTGTGGTCCAATATAGCAATAATGACTCTAGGGTGTATCAGGTAACTAACTATAAACAGTTCTATCTCAATTTCTTTGTTCACTAATGTTCGTTTGCCGTACCCTGTTGCTGTAAACGAGGTTTCCTCAACTTAGCTGTTAGCTCCTTAAGAGCTAAGAAAGTGTGTGTGTGAGATAGAGATATATATATATATATATCTCTATCTCCATCGCAACTAGTATTAGTGTCTGGTACATAGAAGTTGTTCAACTAAACTTTCTAGAATGGAATGGGATGAAATGGAAATTAAAGGGAAGAAATAGAATGGAAAGACATCTTGAAAATTATTCAAATTTAGAAATTTATAATTAACTTTTTGCCTCTTAATTCTCTTAATGGGGTAATATCTGTCATCTCTTTTTTTAACATTTCATTTATTTATATTTTCATTTTCATTTTTATTTTTTGAGAGAGAGAAAGTATGTGCATGTGAGGGGTTGAGAGAGGCAGAGGAAGAGGGTGAGAATCTTAAACAGCCCTGACATGGGGCTCATCTCACAATCCTGAGATCATAGCCGGAGCCAAAATCAAGAGTCAGAGGCTTAACTGACTGAGCCACCCAGGAGCCCCTGAGGAAATATCTGACATCTCTATCTCATAGACAAAACATAATTTTATAGGAGTATCTTTTGAAAAACACCTAGAATCTTTTAGATTAAAAAGAAAAATTGGGTAGGTAGAATGGCCTCCCAAAGATGCCCATACCCTAATCCCTGGAATTTGTGAATAAATTATATAGCCAAAGGACTCGAAGGTGTGATTCAAGTTACAGGCATGGGATAAAGTTACAGATTATCTATTTTGGCTGATTCTAATTAGATGAGCCCTTAAAAGCAAATAACTTAATTTGGATGAAATCAGAGAGATTCCAAGTGTCAGAGGGACTGGCCTAACCATTGCTGGTCATGTGGAAAACATAGTGAAGGAATGTGGGCAGTGTCTAGGAGCAAGACTCGGCCCCTGTCAGTCACAAAAACAAAACCAAACCAAACAAAACACGAAACAAACACCAAACAAACAAAACCCATCACCACCACCACCAACAACAAAAAAACTCCAGGAATCTCAGCCCTACAAACATAAAGAGCCAAATTAAGCCAATAACTTGAATGAGCTTAGAAGTGGTTTCTCCCATAGTGCCTTCAGTAAGAAACACAGCCCTGTTGACAACTTGATCTTAGCCCCGTGAGATGTGCCAGACTCATGACACAAAAAATTGTGAGATAATGAAGAGGTCTTGTTTTAAACTGCTTCAGTTTTGGCAAATTGTTATAACAGCAATAGAAAACTGAAATAATGTATTAACTCATATAATTCTCACATTTCTAAATAATTTGGTACTTAAAAGTTCAATTGCTCTTCATTTCACATAAGTAGTGAAATAAGTGAATTGCCACATTTGTCCTGTTTTATTAAAAATATATGGTTTATCAATATATTCATTCATTTGATAAGTATTTATTGAGAGTCTGTATGTCAGGCATGAGGAATGGTCTATAAATTATGACTTCAACACAGGTTATACCAATGACTTTAGGTGGAGAATTGGAAACAATTAGATTACATAGTACTCAGATAGTTTGTCTGTGAAAAAGGGAGGTGTTACCTACATTAACTATATGTGTAAGCTAGGACTAACCATTTCATCCCTCTTGATGTAGTTTATACTTTGATAAAGAGAAGGCATGGCAAAAAAAAAAATCAGTGTTTCCCAGTGTTCTACAGCATACTGGTACACCTGGCTATAGCAGGTAAGTATTGTGTTGGAGCTGGGGAAGAAGAGAAAAGGGGTTCTATGATCAGAAGAGGACTTGTCCCACTAACTTAACAAACTCTACCTTCCTACCTGTTACCAAAAGGGACTCTGCTGATATCTAAAGTCAGAATCATATTTATGCCTATAGGGGAATGCCCTAGCAAGTCTCCCTTCTTCTACATCATCAGTTTTCACTCTCTTATGGATCACTGTCATAAGCATACAAGCATATGACTATTTCTTCCTTCCTAAAAGAAAAAAATCACACACTACTCTTCGTCCTACTTTACTCCCATCATTTTCTTTGAGCCCATTTGCAACAAACCTTCTTGGAAAATTTCTAAACTTATTATCTTCAATTATCCCTCTTCTCATTTTCTCATAAACACTTAAGGTTTTTGACAAAAACATTCTTCTAAAATTGTATTTGTCAAGGTTACCAATGACTTCACATCACTAAAGCCAATGTTGAATCCTCAGTCCTCACCTTACTTGACCTATCAGGGGCATATGACACAATTGTCACTACCATCTCCTTGATCTAGTGTCATCATTTTCTGTGAGAACACCACATTCTCATTACCTCCTGTCCCCTTGCCTACTCCTCAGTGTCCTTTGCTGTTTTTTTCCCCCTTCTCCTAAGGCTCTTGTAATGCTGGAGATTCCAAGGCTTATTCTTCTGTCCATTTTGATTTTTTATTGCCACTATGGTGACCTCTTCATCTTTCAGGTCTTTAAATATAATTAATATGTTGATTGCTCCCAAATTTGTATCTCCAGCTCAGACCTCCCTCCTGAACTTCTGATTCATATATATCTAACTGCCTTCCCAGCACCTCTATTGCTATGTCAATGCATGATCACAAACCCCAAACGAACTACTAATCTTTCCCTAGAAAGCCAGCTCCACATATATAGTCTTCCTATCTCAATCGATGGGATATCTTCAACACCTGTCATACACCACATGTAATGTGTACATTCTCTTGGCTCTATGTGCAAAAATATCACTACTCTTACCGCTTTCACTGCTTTTCTCCTAGTCAAAATTACAATGGTCTCTCACGTGGATTACTGCAATGGACTCCTAGTGAGCTTCCTTGCTTCTGTCCTTGCAACTCTATAATCTATTTTTCAACACAGCACTGTCTTTAGAACTTAAACAAATTCAAGTTACTTCTCTGGCCAAAACCATGCTGTGGCTCCCCATTTCACTTAGAGAAAAAGCCAAAAGCCTTAAATGTCCCATAAGTATCTTCGTAAGATATTCTCTCATTCTTCTCCCATGACTGTGCTCTTGCTTGTTTGGCTTCAGCTACCGTGGGCCCCTCCCTTTTGCCTGAACATCAGATCTGCTCTTGCCTTAGCATTGGTTGTTCTTTCTGGCTGAAATGCTATTCTCCCAAATATCTAGTTATATAATTCCCTTGCCTCTATCAAGTCTTTGTTCAAATGTCATCTTCTCAACAAGGCCTTTTTTGACCATTCTATGGAATGCTGAATGAGATCTGTTTCCCACCCCTGCACAAGCCCTCTTAATTCACCTTATACTCCTCTAATTTTCTGCATGGCATTTATCATTTTATACCATATTTTAGAAATGACTTATTCTTATGTTTATTGTTTATTCCTTATCTCAACTCTCCAGAGCATGTAAGCCCTGGGAGGACCAGATAGTCTGTTTTGGCACTGATGTATCCCAAGTACCTCTGGCAGAGCCTGCTGCATAGTAGGCACCTAATAAATATTGGTTAATAAATTAAATGCACATTTAAAGTTAATTGGGATTGTTTAATGAGGACTTTTTCAGTATCTTTAATATACCGATAAGATTTGAGAATCTCCCAATCAAATGTGCATGCTCTCCACACTTATTTAACCACAGAACTCATTTGTTACATAATGCCTATTAATTTCATAAAACACCCATTTTGCAGTTTTAAGAAAAGCTAAATCAAATAATTTTTTAGATCCCTTCATTTACAAAATGTGTAATTTACAAAATGTGTAATTCCATTAAGAAATGCTTTGCAACTTTAAATTGGTGTTATTTGTTAATCAGTTTACTATACTTTGAAAGAGAAATATAGCTCTAGGCCATCTAGTCAGAGATTTGAAGCAGATGAATTTTATCTCTACTGATTTCATCTGTACCCTTAATTTACCTCTGAAACCTGTAACATTCCAATTAGTTACAGAGTTTTCAGACCTGTTAAAGACCTTAGAGAGGATGACATACAGTCATGTCATGTTGAAATTGAAGAAACCTAGCCAGCAAAGGGATTTTTGCCTAAGCTCTCACTACTGGAGCCCCATGAAGCAGGTCCAATAAATATGGCCCCATATGTCCAGTATAAATACAGTAGTATAGTATGTATTATACCAAACTTACCCAGGTGCATTTTTTCACTTGTTCAGCTATTACATATTATACCAAAATCCTTTTCTGATCCCTTCCTCCATATATATCTAACATCACCCTAATTATGACACTATTACATATTAGCATCTCCTGCTAGAGCGATTATTTTTCTGAGTAATTTATAGCAGCTTAGAAATGAAAAAAAATCCCAGATTTCTCTAACAATACATATCCTGATTAATTAATATGATCTTGCCACTATATCATTTTTAAAGACATGTAATTATTTCTTCTATTTGAAAAAGAAAAAACAAAACATTTCTCTAGGCCCTTCTTCCCTCCCGCTTTTTCTTTGATCTCATTTTCAGAAAAACTCCTTGGAAGAGTTGCTGTTTATGCACTCTTTATGTATCTGCTTGGTTCTAGCAGAATCTACATACCTTCTTTGGCTATCTCGGGACCAGCAATTACTTCTCAAGATGCTGATCTTTTCAATTAATCTACTCATTTTCTAATGATAATAGATTGAGATAACTTAGCTGACTGTGTTCTTAACCTGCACTCCCAATATTTTAAGAGACTGTCACGGGAAAATGAAGGGGATGAGTATTGTTATTGCTTCAAATTTTATTCCTTGTTGTACATTCATTTGTTCAAGAAATGCTTTTGTTAATTCTATTTAATTCTTATTTTGATGAGATAGGTCAAGAAGATGAAAAGCTACAAACTTCCATTTAAAAAATATAGAAGTCATGGCGATGATGAGTACAGTATAGGGGGTACATCAATGAAACGGTAATAACTATGGTAGGCAAAACATGTTGTACAACTGAAACTAATGCAATATTGTGTGTCAACTATACTTCTATTTAAAAAAAACTAAAAACAAATGGAAATGCTATTGAACCTCTACTTGCTCTTTAGAGGTCTGGGACATGGAGTTGAAAAAGTATCTATTTTTAAGGACTATATTAGTGAAGAAGAAAAGAAAAATAAGCAAACAGCAAGATGCAGCCAGGTATTGCTAAACGCTATAATGAAGATAAAATAAGATAAGGTACTTGAAAAACCTGAGAAGCTGTTTAGATTAGGAAATCAGGGAAGGCTACAGAAGTGTCTTTAATATGATCTAAATGGCAAGATAGTAAGTCTCTTGAAAGAGGTAAGGGAAAAGTTCTTTAGGAGAGAAGTTTCTTCAAAGGCCAAAAGTGGAACTAAACTTGGTGTATTCAAATAAGAGAAGAAGGAAAGTGTGACTATAGCTTGTGAGTGAAGCAGAACATGTGAGAAATGATGAGAGTGGTCAGCAGAGGCCAGACCTGTAAGGCCTGGAGACCAAAGAAAGGGTTTGAGTTTTATGCTGAGTGAACTGGGAACCCACCAGAGACATAAATGATAAACAGGTAAATGATATGGTTTTATTTCTTCTTTTAAAAAAGAAATGATATGGTTCTGGCTTCTGTGTGGAGACTGGATAGCAAAGGGAAGAGGATAAGAGGAAATTTGAGCAAGTAGTCTGCTCAGTGCACCTCTGTACCTAAGAGTTCCCTGAGTATGTCTAAGGCTTGAGTCTAAGCATAAGGAATTTTAACTTGTTCTGCTTTTGTCTAACACATTAAAAATTCATTTTGAAAAAAAATGGATTTTGTTATAATGAACATAATAATGAGTGACTTTTATTTTTGAAAAGAAAGGATAGAGTGGTCTCTTAATTTGGTATATTAGATTCTCCATGTACTTACATCACCACCAAAACCTCTGGTCTCATCTCACAGACTTTAATTTGCCCATGGATACATGGCACTGTCTAGCCCTCCAAAATCCATCTTAATTTTATAACATGTTCTGAGCACCCTGGAAAGTTCTGAGGATACTCAAGTAAATAAGGTACAGTCTATGCACACACCAAGTTCAGAATTCAGTCATGAAGTGAAGACTATAAACCAGTAACTGGCAAAGAGCATATGTTTTGGGAAACATGATGAGGAAAT
>PISX010035778.1:0-12595 GCA_004024625.1 Mellivora capensis | reverse complement strand
GAATCACATATTATCATATAAAAGAAAATGATATTGTCTTGAAGTCTAAGTGAAAATTGACATTTATACTACCAAGTATGAACTGATATTTTAGCTATATTTGAAGATATTTGAAATAGCTGGAAAACTTCTACTTCATTCATTTATGATGTTTTGAGGCAGTGTGCTTAGTTTTATTTCTCAGAAGGTTTTTATATGAAGATTATTACAGTTTCAAAGCAATCAGTTTAAACAGTTGAAAGTCCATAGAAATATATAGATGGTACAACTTGGTGTTTACATAATACATTAGAATCATTACCAATAAAATGCCTCTTCTGCATTAAGTTATTAAAAAATAAAAATGTGTATATAGAGATAGAGAATAGTTTCGTGGCTGCCTGGGGCTGGGGATGGGAATGGGAACAACTACAACTGGGCACAAAGTGTCTACCAAGGGTAGTATGGTGACCTGAAATTGCTCCCCACCAAGACATATCCACTTAATCCTCACAGCCTGTGAACGTTAATGTATATGGAGGAAATACGTCTAAGAATCTCAAAATACAAATCAAACTACAAAATATCATCTCATATCTATTAGGATGTCACTCATCAAAAATACAAAGGACACCAAATGTTGACGATGATGTGGGAAAAAGGGAACCGTTGTGCACTGTTGGTGGGAAGGGAAATTGGTGCAGCCACTGTGGAAAACAGTATGGAGGTCCCTCAAACAATTAAAAATAGAACCACCCTATGATCTAGCAATCCCTCATCTAGGCATAGATCCAAAGGAAATGCGATCTGTACCTCAGAGAGATATCTGTGCTCCCACGTTTAGTGCAGCATTGTTCCCAACAGACAAGATATAAAAACAATCCAAGTGTTAGCTGACCAATGAATAGATAAAGAAAAAGGAAAAATGGAATATATGCACACACACACACACACACACACACAGAGCTTGATGGGGCAGTTAAGAGTTTTTAAAGGAAAGCAAATAGAAATCATTTTTCATTGATGATTGCACTTGACATAAGACAGATTGGAGAGGAAATAGTCTAATACGAAAGTCTAATAGACTTTCTTAGAAAAGAACCGCCCAGATGTCAAAGAGCCTTGCTCGATCCTAAAAGCTGCCCCACTGAAACTTGGTGCCTCTTGGGCTGCTCATGACAGCTGGGACTGCCCCCACTCCCCCTATGTTTTCCCCACCCTTTTCCCAGTGTCATGATGTCAGGCCACAGGTCATCTGTTCCAAAACTAAAGGCCGTCAACCCTTCCCCTCTGGGCTATGCGCCTGCGTTCGCAGAGCACCTCCTCATAGAAGAAGCAGTGCACTTGGGGCGCCTGCATGGCTTAGGGGGTTAAAGCCTCTGCCTTTGGCTCAGGTCATGACCCCAGAGTCCTGGGATTGAGCCCCACATCGGGCTCTCTGCTCAGCGGGGAGCCTGCTTACCCCCCCACCCCCGCCTGCCTCTCTGCCTACTTGTGATCTGTGTCTGTCAAATAAATAAATAAAATCTTTAAAAAAAGAAAAAAGAAGAAGCAGTGCCCTGAGAGGGCTGGACTAATCTGTAAAGTTTTCTCCAATTCTAATATTTTGTATTTAAAGGAAGATTTTTAGATCTTGTGAATTATTTCTGTTATGGAGAAAGACTGTGCGGCTTGCTGTGGTAGAATTCTAAAGTCCCAAGATACATCATTCTCATTTTGGGCTTCAAATAGTTTCAAGCCCTCATAAGCCAGAGTTTAGCTTTTGAAGGCATGGAATTTCTTACTACAGTTAAAATATCTCCCCCAGGATCAACTGTAGGAATTCTACAGAACCTGAGCGGCGTTCATCTCTATACTATGAGGTTTACTATTGTCCTCTCCTCCCAGAACTGTGGCAGCAGAGGAAAGTAAAAAGTTCGCAGCATTTCTCAAATTTGGTATCTACCAGGTATTGTGTGGAATGTTTCCCATGTGTTACTCCATTTAATTATCGGACAACCCTGAATTTCTGTATATTTCCATCCTTTGACAGAGGAATAGGCTCTGTTAATTCATGTAAGACCCCTTAACTCACTAATGGACAGGACTGGGGTTGGAGGCTGGGACTGGGCGTCTCAGGAGCCCACCTGTGTGAGAATGTACAGTCTGTCGTGTGAGCCTCAACCTCTCCAAGCTCTAAGTTGATTCTGATACTGCCTCAGGGTTGGGGGATTTCTGTCGCCTTCATGGAAGCCATTGAAGCTCACTCGGGCTTCAGCACAGTATCTTACTTATGGGGTGGGAAATGCCACTTCCTATGACTTTAACTTTCCCATCACAGCTGCCCATTTGAAGTGGGAGAGCATAGCACTAATTGGGATTATGGACATTCTCCCCGACAGGTCTGCTGTACGAGGGCCGGTCTCTCTCTGATTCTCCTCAAGGACACATGTTGTGATGACACAGTGGGCCCTAGGGCTGAAGGGAGTTGGAGGAGAAAAAAGGCAACAAAGAGTATGATTCTCATCCCCCAAGGCCACATGTGTCTGATGCCATCATCCGGACAGTGGCTGCCCCTTTTTACCCTTGAGGGGCAGTATGTGGATTTGGGACAGCAGAAGGGGGCACATTAAGGGGCCATGCAGTTTGGCCTGAGTTTTACTTCCGCCCATTAAATTGGATCAGAAGTCATGCTCCTTCGGCACCCGTCATATTAAGCTGTCTTGGACTTACTTGAGTAAGTCATTACTGGAAGGGGCTGTGGTAAAGGGGTTGGAAATTTCAGGTTTTCCTGGTCTATAGGCCAAAAAAAAAAAAAAAAAAAAAAAGTTTTGTTAGAAATTGAATAGGGGAGCTTTTTATTTTTCTGTGGCTCCTCCAAACAGTTATTCTGTGCAATGATAGGAAATGAAATTACTGACCTTGGGAATTAATCTGTGTTGCTATTAAATCACTTTCATGCTATTGCTTTAGGGAGGTTCCAAAACTCCTTTCCTGCATTTTTGAGAGATCCCTTTCCCACAATCATACCACATTTTCCTTTAAAATTATTGCCTATGTTACTAGCGCTTGGAAAATATTAACTTCAAGTCAAAGCTTCCCTATTTCCCACTGCTAACTTTTCTTCCTGTTTTAATGGTCTGGTTTGGTAAGCCACAAAAAGTTGATGTGCTCCCTTGAGAAAAAAGAATAATAAAGTCACCCTCATCTATTCAATTTGTTAGCGGCGAGGTTTAGGTGGAAGGGAAAGAAAACCTGTTAACAGTGGCCTTAAGATGTTTCCCTTCCTGCACAGCAATGTTTGCATGCCTTGCGGACTTTGTTCAGAAACTTGTCTAGAGACAAGATGCTACCCCAGAAAGAGTGTTGCGTGTGTTTCTGGGAGGCAGGTTTCCCTTCATTTAATTTGGAAATGCTGCGTGCTACAGAGCTCCCGTACAGAACATTAAAATCCGAGGGCTGTGAAGTGTGAGTTCCTCTCCCTAATTTATCATTGATTTTCACCGCCATCGTTCTCTGACACTGAACGTCTGTTCAGGAGATCATTGGTGCCAATGTGTACCCCAAGAGCTTCCCCAGCAGGAAAGCATCAGGCTGTATCTAGGCTGGCCCCAAGGGAGCCTTGGGTGTTTTCCTTTTCTCCGTGGGTGCTGTCTGAGCTACCATGTGTTGGCGGCCCCATGCTGGTATATGGAATTAAGTCACCCTCACGGTGCCCCTGGCATACGAGCTCCCATTCTGGGGTTGTGGAACCCATGAGGTCCTTCTGAGTGAAGGTGTAGTTTCAACAGACCCACACAAAGTACTCACAAGGTTCATTACCTAAAAGTCCTAGAATGGGGGTGGGGGCGTGGGGAGGGTGAAATGAGGTGGGGGAAAAGCCATCCTCTGTGCCAGGTCAGAGCTAGCAGGAGACAGAAAGCCCAGTGGCAGGCACCTGTTACAAGGTGATGGGGCAGAGGTCATCAAATTTTCTTGGGCTTAATTCTTCATGGTTACTTTAAAAGGCATTAGGGGAAAAGCAAAACAGGAGCTTAAGGAGGACCTCCTTAACTCGCGTATCTGCACGTTCAGAGTCTGGGTGCGAGCAGGGTTATACCATAAAATGCCCAGGCAGCAACTCGGAAAACCAGAAGTTGGTTTTCTCAAAAGTTGTTTCTCGCAACCTATAAAGTTAGTCTGATAACTTAGAAAGAGAGAGAAAAAAGACAAAGTGAAAATGCCACAAAACACAACTGCTTGTGGGGTCTCCTAAGACTGATCATTTCACAGCTTCTGTTGAGAACATTAATGGGGAGTTAATTAGCCATTGTTGTGACTGATACAGAAGCCCACGGTTTCGGGCTGTTTCGCACAGGGTTTAATACCCAGAGGTGTCACACCAGCGTGAAAAATAATTCACACATGACGAAAAACATTAAAAACACCCAAATAACCAGTCTGTAAACTGCCACCCCTCATCATTAAAAGTCGTGAAAAATAACAACACAAAGAAAAACTTCGAGTTCAGCTCAAGTTCCACTTTCTACTCTTAACAAAAGGACGACTGTCCTAGCATAGTCGGAATCAGGGGTCTTAAAGACGCAGAGGAGGTGCAGGTGGCAGGAAGGGCAAACTGGGTTTCATCTCCGAGGCTGGCGGGGGCTGGCGGGAGGGAGGGCGTCGGGGAGCCCCGCGCACGGGACAGAGGACGCAGACGCCGCGGGCTCCGGGGCTGGCGCTTCTCCCGAAGAGGCCGGCCAGCCACCTGCCCAGTCCCTGGAGGGTCCCTGCGAGGAAGTTAAAGCCGTCAAGGCTTCCAGCTGCGGAGAATAACAGAGACCACGAGGGCACTGAGAACCCAGCAGCGTCCCTGACGCACAGGGTAGCGGCAGCCTGAGCCCGCGCTTTGCACTTGTGCCCGCGCCCTGACCCGCACGGAGGCCACTGCGTCACAACCAGACACGGACTCGGGTCGCAGGGGAGGCGAGATCAGCCTCCACCGCGGGGATCCACCCGAGGATCAGGCAAGGGCGCGGAAGCCGACCGGGCCGTGGTGGCTGCACCCACCTCCAGGATGCCATGGGTGTCCGGCGCCGCCTTCCAAAGGACGAACCCGGGCCTGTCGCCCTGCAGTTGTGACAGCTGCACCGGGAATACGACGAGTGCCAGCAAGCCTGGGACAGTCCCGCTCCGCACCAACCCGGGATGGGTTTGCCCCACAGGGCAAGAAAAGAAGGCTAGTGTTACCTTAGCTCCTACCGTGTCCCAGAAAGGGAAAGACACTTGGGTGTGATTCTGCCTCTAACTCTCACTGCTGTCCTGAGAAGTGAGCCTTATTATCTGCCTCTGACCATAAAGGAAAGGAGACTGTGAGACCGTAGCTTGTCCCATGTCATTCAGCTGAGAGACCACCACGGGCAGGACCCAATCAAGATGCGTCTGACCCGAGTCCGAGCTCCTCTACTGCCTCCTGTCTCTCCCAGGAAAACCTTAGTGAAGGTCTGGTCTCCCCTGAGTCTTTTCCCCATTTCTCTAGAAGCAGACTTTCTCCACCTGAAGAACCTCACTCAATCCAACACCCAGGGTAGTCAAGTTACCAAAAAAATATAATATAATATAATATGGAATAAAATAAATAAAATAATTAATTAATTAATTAATTAATTAATTAAAATAGAACTTAGCCAGGGAAGGAGGTGACTGCAATGTCTATGGAGGGACAGAACCTACATTAAGGAATTTAGTTTATTGGTCCAGGGTTGACCTTGGAAAATTGCAAGTTAGGCACCAGACCTTTAGTTTGACTACTCTGAATCACTCATCTCTTCAAATATCTTTTCCTGGATGTGATGGTGAATTTTGTATGTCAACGTGACTAGGTTATGGTGCCCAGTTCTGAAAAACCCTAGTCTAGATGTTACTGTGAAGATATTTAAACTCATGATTAACATTTACAATCAGTTGACTTTGAGTAAAGCAGATTACCTTCAAAATGGGCGGGTGGTGGGCCTCATCCAATCAATGTGGGTGGGCCTCATCCAATCAATGGAAGGCCATAATTGCATATTGCAAAACTAAGGTTTCCTAGAGAAGAAGGAATTCTACTCAAGACTGTAACATAGAACTCCTGCCTGAGTCTTCAGCCTACCTGGCATCCTTGCTGTTCATGGAGCCAACTTGAACCTTCCTTGGAACCCATGTGCCTGCGCCTCTCTCACTGTTATTTCCTTGCATCTAGATCTGTCTCACCATCGTTCCTCAGCACAAATATTTCCTCCTAGGAGAATTCTTATCTGGCCACTTTGATTAATTAAGCATGATGAAGCACTATCAGACATCTTGTTCATTCCCTCTCTCCATCCCCTGTAGTGAAAGCTCCTTAAGATTTGATGGATTCAGTGTATCGCTCGTTCCCCACACTTAAAATGATCCTTAGCAGATAGTAGGAAGCCAGATCCTACTCTGAACAAATAAGCATATGAATGAGTGTTAGGTCTGGTTTTTAGTTGTATCAAGTGAGAGGAGACAGGTTTCTGTAGTTCCATCTAAGAGTGAACCCCCTGATTTACTTTTCTGTTCATTTAGTCAAATTTTTAGTAAATTATCAAGTGCATGAATTGCAAAATTCCTAAATACTAGGCATAGAACGCGATGTATTTTTCATAGTGAACACGTATGTAACCTGCGCTAGATGGAGAAACAGAATATGATCCCAGCCCCCTGCAGTCGATGTCCCTGACTCCAAAGGGCAGCGGGTAGCCTGACTTCTGACTCCGCAGATTCATTTGCCTGTTTGGGGTTATTGTGTTCTTTTCACGGTTACAGAATGGAATCCAGGTGTCTACTAATTTTTGCTTGACTTCTTCCACTCAACACTTACTTTCTGAGATTGGCATCTGATACCCTGTGTGCAGCTTTAGTTTGTCCCGCATCATTGCTATAGACTATTCAGTTGCAGGAATGTACTGCTGTTTGCAGTTGCGTTTACTGCAGGCGGATGCCTCAGTTCTCCTCCCAGTCGGCTTTTAAGAATGGTGCCACTAAGGCCTTCTAGTACATCTTTTGGTGAATGCAATTATTCATTTTCTTTTCCTTGGAGAGACGGTGAGGTGCGTGAGCAGGGGTGGGGAGAGAGGTAGAGAGAATCTTAAGCAGGCTCCATACTCACCATGGAGCCCGATGTGGGGCTCAAACTCATGACTCTGAGTCACAACTCTGAGATCATAACCTGAGCCAAAATCAAGAGTCAGACATTCAACCAACTGAGCCACCCAAGTGACCTGGAACATAAAACTCCTAGGAGCGGAGTTGTTGCTTCATAGGGAGTGCTGCGCATTTGACCAGCTTTTGCAGATACTACCAGTTTTCCAAAAATTTCAACGTATCATTACCAGTTTATGCTTCCACTAACAATATATAAGATTTCCACTTGCTATGCACCTAATCAGCATTAGATGTTGTCTGTTTATTGTGTTACGCATTCTGGCAGGTGTGTATTCTTTTTGTTTCTCCTGATGAACATATTTTCATATGTTTATTGCCCTTTGGATATTCTCTTTTGTAAAGTATCTGTTCAAGTAAGTCTTTTGCCTATTTTTTATGGGATCTTCGGCCATCTATTCTTTGAGTTGTAAAATAATGTATATGAGACCTTTCTCAGACATACACATTGAAAGTACCTCTTCCTGGTTGTTGGGTCTTGAGTGCACTCTAAATGATGTCCTTTGATTAAGATAAGTTTGTAATTCTAACAGAGTCAAATTTATCTTTTTTCTATAGGGTTAGTATTTTCATTCATGTGTGTTCTAAGAAATTTTTCATACCACAATGTCTTGAAGATCATTTTCAATGTTTTCTTCCAAAAACTTTATTGTTTTATTGCAGTAAGTTTTATATCTGAAATTGTTTTTTGTATCTAGTCTTAGATGGCCTACACTCTTTATATTCACAGGGACAGCCAATTATCTCAAATCTATATTTTTCAAAATATTTTCCTTTCCTAACTTCAAAGCAATGTCATAAATCCCATTACTTTCTCTGGGTGGTTATTTCTGGGCTGCCTAGTGGATTCTATTGGTCTATTTGCCTTAGTTACTATAACTTCATAATTAATCATCAGATCTGATAAGTCTTTTGTTTTTGTTGTTTTTCTTCAATATTGATTCTCCTATTCCCGTGATGAATTATGTCTAAACAGGAGAATTTGGCTGCTGAGTTGAAAGCAGAATTTGGGGTAAATGATATAAGGAGGAAGAATATCAGTGAGGAGGCTTTTGCATTAAGCTAGACAGAAATATTGAGAAGTAGTTGGATTATGAAAATGCTTGGAATATCAGTAACAGAGATGACTTATAGACTGGATGTGGACAAGTAAAGGTCACTCCACAGATTTGGGGCCCAACAAAACAAGGACAGAGCTGTCATTTACTGAGATGTGGGAGAATCAGAGAAGAAAACATTGGGGGAGGAAATCAAGAATGTCTATTTTGAACTTCTTAAATTTGAGTAAGATGACGAGTAAGCAGATGAATATAGATGACTTCCCTTTCTTTCAGCTCTGACCACCCCACAGAATTTTGAGTCTTGTCATCCTCACTGGCAAAATGTCTTCAACAGGGCCAGAGATCCACAAATGTTTTCTTGAAAGGGCCAGATACTAAATATGTCAAATTTTGCAGGTCATGCATGGTCTCTGTTGCATGGTCTTCTCTTTTTACAGCCCTTCAAAAAGTAAAAATAATTCTTTTTTTTTTAAGATTTTAATTATTTATTTGAGAGAGAGCATCAGAGAGAGATAGAGATCACAAGCAGGGGTAGGGGCAGAGAGAGAAGCAAACTCCCCACTAAGTAGAGCGGTCCATGCCTGACTTGATCCGAGGAATCTGGGATCATGACATGAGCCGAAGGCAGACTGAGCCCCTCAGGCACCCCTGTAAAAATCATTCTTAAGTTTCTGGCCCTCCAGAAACTTCAGGGCCATAGTTTGCCAAGCCCTGGTCTATAGAGTTATTGACGCTCCCTGTGCTTCAGTTAAGTTCTGTCTGATCTCTTTGTCGACATCCTTTCTCTTCCATTTCTCTTTCACAGAGGAGTTAGAATTATGGGTTTTGGGTTTCGGTTTTTGTTCCTGTGTTTGTTTCTTAATCAAGGTCAGACGATGACACTTGCATGGCTTTACACTGAAGGCACAATGAAGTAAAACTTTCCGTACAGTCTACCAGGCTCTACATGCCCTGGCTGCTCTTGAGGAAAGCGGATCCAGCCCACAGCCTGTGTTTACAAATACAGTTTGCTGCGACACAGCCTTGAGCATTTGTTTGCATGTTGTCTAGGGCCGCTTTCACTCCACAACGGCAGAGCTCAGTAGTTGTGACAAGACCACGTGGCCCACAGAGCCTGAAATATTTACTGTCTGGACCATTGCAGAAAAAGTTCGCTGAACCCTATTCTAAAGCATCAACATTATTCATGTGCAAGGCATTTGCATACACGACCTCTCTATAGTGCTCTTGCTTCCACCCTTGTGTCATGGACTTTAAGTTCAAAATTTAGTTGATTATTCTCTTTAGTTTACGACAGCCATCACCGGCTTGTGCGAATCGGTACTGTATCCTTGTCTTGTCTTTGTGGCATTGCTCTGGCTTTCCACCCCATCAATCCCTATCCATGTTTTCATTTCATTCCTAACTATGGCCTGGTTGGACCAGGTCAGAAAATACATTCTCTGTGAAGTCATGTCTCTGAAGTTTCTGTGATTTAATTATGGCCCAGGAGGTGGTCAATTTTCATATAAATTCCATGCATTATAGAAAACAATGTGTAGATGTGTACAACAGGTGAATCACTAAATTCTACCTCTGAAACTAATAATACAGTATATGTTAATTAAACTGAATTTAAATTAAAAAATTTTAAAAAGAAAACAATGTGTAGATGTTGAGTATAATGTATTACATATTTCCATCAAGACCATTTTGTTAATAATGTTAACCAAATCTTTTGTAACTTGACATTTTATCTGTTTGTTGTGCTCCTTTCTGAGAAATGTTAATATATTTGCCTTTGACTATGGGATTATTGGTTTCTCTGTGTAGTTTGTCAAATTTGATCTTATTCAGAGCACGATTAGATATGTAAAAATTAATAATTGTCATATATTTCTGATAAATTGAAACTTTCATCATTTGAAGTATCCCTTATCTCTTGCCTAAATCTGTCTTCTGAAAATATATAAATATATAGATACTAGATATTTAATATAGCTACTAGAGGATTTTTTTGGTTCGTGTTCATATTCTATATATTTTCTTTTTCTTTGTACCTTCCTGCTTCTTTGTATTGTAGATATGTCTCTGATAAAGAGTAAATTGTTTTCTTTTTATCCACACCAATAAACTCTTTCAACAAAAACATTCAGCTTACGTATACTGAATGTACTACTGATACATTTATGTTTTAGTGTCTAATATTTTCCTTTCTACTTGAACCTTCTGTTCTTTTTAACACATTTATTTCCACTTTTCATTTATAATCCTTTAATGTCAAAGTAATCCTTTATTTGTTAAGGATTCTGTTTATATACTTTTAATAATTTTTCATGATAACATGACTTTTGAGATTATACCCACATTATTTATAATATTATTTTTTTACCATCCTTGTAGACAATGCATATCCTCAGGATTTTAATTCCATTTAGCTCTCTCTGACTTGAAGACCACTGTTGTATAATAGCCAAGACACACGCTCTGGGGTCATCCCTCCCAGCCCCCAGCTGCCATGCTGTGACAGCAGAAGCATGGAGGAAATCCGTACTGAGGTGTGCTTCTCTGGCTCCAGCTGGGTTCCTGGCCAATGATCTTAAAACCCTTCCAGTCACATGAGTCAGCTGGTGGACCTTCTGGCAATATCAAGCCCCCAGATGACCAGAGCCTCAGGACGAGGTGAAGAGAGCTGCTGAGCTGAGCCCCCAGACTAAGAGTAGTAGTAAAACAGTGGGGGTAGTTTGCTATGCAAAATGCTAAACAATATGGTTTTTTATGTGATTTTAAAAATAAATTCTCCCTTCAAATTAGTTCCTTTGGGGACGTCTGGGTGGCTCATTGGTTAAGCAGCTGCCTTTGGCTCAGGTCATGATCCCAGAGTCCTGGGATCGAGTCCCACATCGGGCTCCTTCCTCAGCGGGGAGGCTGCTTTTCCCTCTGCCTGCCACTCTGTCTGCCTGTGCTGGCTCTCTCGCTCTCCCTCTTTCTTTGACAAATAAATAAGTTTTTAAAAAAATCAAATTAGTTCCTTTGCTCAGTTTCTCTTTACTTTGTTCTGGAATTCTAATTAAATGTATATTAGATGGCACACGCCCTTCCGTATAATCTCCACCTACATTGCATGCACACAATGCTGCTTCTTGATATGCTCTGATAGTTCACCATTGGTCTGTTAACTGGGCTTAATCTGCCATTAGACCTGATTATTTATTCATCCCTTAATTTTTACTGTCTCATGCCAAGAAATATGAAGGGTCTGAGAATTCGCCTTACTTGCAACCTAAGAAGTTAGCTGAGACTGTTTCCTGAAGGAAAACAGGAGACGCCTAGGTAGGAGCCAGAGAACTCTGTTCCTCACCACACAGCAAGAAGCATGAGCTTCATGTGGACATTGCTCCTCAGTTCCAAAGGGGGTGACATGTAGGGGCCTAGGCAGAAGCTCCGCATGCCGTGGGTTTGTGTAACACCTGGAGAACCTTGTGTTTAGAGCTCCCAAATCTTTTAGAATGAGAAATAAGCAAATCAACCTGATATTTTCCCCTGAAGGAGATACTTTCTTTACTATACAGGATAGTAAGCAAACCTACACTCTGTTCATATGAAGCCTCTCTCTCCATTTTAAGGCTACTGTAGATAAAAACATACTTGAAATGATAGCCCAAAATAAAGGCAGTTAGTTTCTGTTTTAGCAAAATGTGCAGAAATGTGAAAGACCCATGGACAATTGTCTCCCAACCTTTGCTTTTTCAAATCTAAGAACTTTTTTTTTTTTATATCAGGTATGTAATGCGATGTGCTCAACGTTCTCCTGAAAAACAAGCAAGCAAACAAACAAAAAACAAATAAAATTAATGGAAAAACTGGGGACCCAAATAAGTCCAGAGTTGTTTTCTTAAATTTGACACATGTGCCATGCTTCTGCAAAATGAGAGCATTGAGGAAATGGGTGAGGATCATGCAGGAACAAATGTAGAATCTTTGCAACTTTTCTGCAAATCTGAAATTGTTTTGAATGAAGAGTTTATTAAAATAATCTGCTTAGTTTTGCAAATCAGTTCAGTTTAAATTTACTACTTTCATAGGAGCAAACACTATAGAGGTGAATATGACTTTGAGTACCTGAGTATTGGGCTTGCTTGGCTAGACTCTAGTGGTCTCACTGTGGGCTTTGTGAATCCTAGTGATCCTCTTAGCATTTCAGAAATTATGAAGAGATCTATTTTAGGTTTCAAGCATACTTTGAACTCACACAGCAGAAGAATTTCCCAAGTTCCTAATTCTCTGTTATCAGACGCACTGAACCTCTCCCACCGTAGGAACCCACTCTCTTATATTCAGTCAGTAGCCTTTGAATTCATCATCTGCCTCTATGCTTATCTATATATATATAT
>PISX010035777.1:0-12591 GCA_004024625.1 Mellivora capensis | reverse complement strand
ATTTGTCTTGCAATTTCCAATACTTTGCTCATTCAGTAAAGGTTTCCGTTTGTTTGTCTGATTGTTGTTTTTCATCATGGGCGTTGCTAAGATGTGCTGGGGCCCACTTCTGTTCTGCACAAAGCATTTCCACTGCAGTTTTTCCTGTTTAGAGTTTTAGGAAGTTGCGGGGTAGGGTTGAGTCCAAAGAGAGCCTGAAGCACAAGGAAAAGAAACGAAATCTGAGTGTACTGTTGTTTCTCCAAAGTTAGACTTAACTTTGCCACTCATCATTCAATACAGCCAGCAACTCTACCTTACAGAAACTCGAAACATATCATCAATTATTCATCCTTGTTTGAGGGGTCACTTTATTACAGGATGCATGGGGTGGGAAGTGGCAGTGACACACTCAGAGGGGAACCAAGAAAGTTGCTTTTGTCTGTGCACCCCGTGGACATTATGTTTATTAAGTTCTACTTTACTTTCAAGGAGAAGATGGTGCCCAGTAATTATGTGTCTCTTACTTGTCAGTTCCTAAGAGATCCTCTGACAGATAGGGTGCCAATTATATTGACAGATCCTGTTCCTTGAATTCTACTGTGGCATGACTTATCCTGGTCCTTGCCCACCTGCTAGGAGCAGATCATTAAAGTAGACGGAGAAACAGCATCGGGAAAGGTACACAGCCAATAAGGTGGAGGGGCCAAGTTTGCTTTTAATCATAACCCTCCTTCCAACTGAGCAAGTTCCAAGGATGAGACTCATGTAAAACAAGAAGTCTCAGAAGCACAAAGATATAAGAACACAGGGCAAGACTGAGAAGGAATCCATGCCGATCTCATTGAAATGAGGTTGGCTGTGAGGCAAGCCTCCAATTCATGACTTCCTTTTGCTGTTGTTTTTGTTGTTGTTATTTCATTAAAAAAAATAGGGTGTCTTTTCCAGCAGAGTTAATTAAGTCTGAATAGAAGTATGAAAATGCCACTTGGTAATCATTCCTGCTGCTTGTGAACTGAAGGGTCTGATTTGGGTCTTATCCCTCATAATTAGATGCACCCATGATATTAATTTAGTTAAACAACTGTGCCTGAATTAAAATAGCGATGAGAACATATTATTTTTCTTTTAATAAGTGCATCTCAAATTTGGAGTTAACATCTAATGTGAGTGAGGAGCAAATGGGTGGTTGTACACCTCTTAGTACGTGTTAAATTATTACAGTCTATCAGAGAGTTTTAGCAATGCTTCATATATTGTTAAGAAATTAAGATATAGATATAGTTAAAATATTTAAAATAAATAGAAAAATATTTAAATCTAGATATAGAGCTATATATTGTTAAAATATTTAGATATTATTAAATATTTAAAATATTTAGATATGGATAAAATATTTATATATGGATAAGCAACAATTCCAAAAAAAATCAAATTATTTTTCTTAAGGAGCTACTTGGATAAATCCTCAAAAATGCATGTAAGGATGTTCATATCAGTGTTGCTTATTATAGTGAAAAACTGAGACTTTTAAGTCTACAAAAAAGCATTCAGTGAATATTCAGCCATTAAAATTATAATGTTAATTTTTATTTGTCAATATGAAAAAATGTTCATGTGTTGTGAGAAAAACAGTTCACAAAACCATATTTGTAGTGTGAGCCTACTTTTTGATATACATAATAAATGTGTAACATAAGAATGTACAATAAGATGTGCCCAGCAATTCTCCTTGTGTAATAGGCATAATCATGCCTTTATTCTCTTGAACATTTTGTTTGTTCACATTTTCTAGTTTTTTTCCACCATAAACATGAATTACTTTAAGATGGATGGAATATTACTCAGCTATAAAAAGAATGAAATGTTGCCAATTGCAACCACACGGATGAAGCTAGAGGGTGTAACGCTAAGTGGAATAAGTCAGAAAATGACAAATACCATATGACTTCACTCATAGGCAGACTTTAAGAAAAAAACAAATGAGCAAAGGGAAAAAAAAGAATGAGGGACGCAAACCAAGAAACAGGCTCTGTACTGTGGAGAACACACTGCTGGTTACCAGGAAGGGGTTGGGAGGGAGGGCTGAATAGGTGATGGAGATTAAAGAGGACGCTTATCATGATGAGCACAGAGTAATGTAGAGAATTGTTGAGTCACTCTATTGTACACCTGAAACTAGTAAAACACTGTCTGTTAGCTATACTGGAATTAAAAAAATAAAATCTTTTTTTAAAAAGATAAAAAAATAGGCTAAGGGATTTACCACTTGAAGCACTCTATTTGAATTTTAAACCACATGACCATACTGATGAATGTATCAAATATAACTAAATAAACCTAGTGTACTTATTATATGCTGGCTGAGCAAGTCTCATATTAATGTATATATGTCATGAAGACTGCCTAAGGTAAGATCCCAAGGAAACTTTAGATTACAGCATTTTTTCCTTGCTGATATGTTAGTCTCGAGTTACATTTCACTTTTTGTTTGTTTGTTTATTTATTTATTCATTTAAAGATTGTATTTCTTTATTTGAGAGAGAGAGAGAGTGAGAGAGAGAGAGAGAGAGAGCTCTTAAGAGGGAGAGTGGGGGAGAGGGAGAAGCAGACTCCCAGCTGAGCAGGGACCCCAATGTGGGACTTGATCCCAGGATTCTGGGATCATGACCAGAGCCGAAGGCAGATGCTAAACTGACTGAGTCACCCAGGTGCCCTTTACTTTTTATTTATATGGAGACGTCTCTTCATTTTGTATCCATGTGTTTTCTTAGTTCACATTGAGAATGAATTGACCGTCATGAGTAATATTAATAATTAATTTAAAATTAATAATTTTTATCAAGGGAGAGATTATCACTGATATGATGTATAAAGAATATGAAGATGGTAAAAATTTCTTTATTCTGCATTCTTCGTTCTTTGTAGCTTCTAATATAGTATTATTCATCAGATAAATAGAGATGACAATGATAGTGCATCCAAGTATACATATTTCATTAATTTCCTCACAGATATTCATAGAGCAAATATAAGAGAGTGAAGTTGGGTGACAGGGTATAAAAAGTCACAGTTCACTCTTTTGAAGATCTTATCTTTATGTGGGTGTTATTTACATATCATTGTACTCTGTGTGATATGCAAGGAACATCAAGTAACTGGGAACACAGGTCTGTGAGAGTTAGGAGGAGGGTGATTTTCCTTCTGATTTCAGACACCTAATCAGAGTTGTGAAATGTGGCCATTGAAATGTCAGGGGTATTTCTCCAAAGGGACATTGGAAGGAGATATTTTTGGGTTGATGATCTATCTCAAACAATGGGATCGAAATGGGAGGCTGAAAAACATATTTGGATTGCCGGTGGCATGATTTATGAGTAAGTAATCAGTGGAGAGGAAGATTTGGGTAGTATATGGGGACCCTGAATTCCAGGGAATCCTACATGCTTTCAGTAGTCCTACAGTAAGCTCAAACATTTGAAAAGGGTACTGATATAATTAATTTGTGCCATAAGAGGTTCAGTCTAGCGATAGCTTGTGGAGTATGTGCGGGAAGAAGACCTCTATTTTTAAAGTATCTTGACTGATCATCAGAAATTTGCCAATAACAAGTTACTTGTTTATTTCTGTGTTTATATGACTCCTTACTATCTTTTTTAAAAATAGAATTGGTATACATTCAGAGTTGCACTGATAGGAGGCATGTGTTTCCTTGAGGAAAGCAAAGTGAGGAAGATCATGAACTTAAACTTCAGTAAGACTCTATTTTTTGTCCCTGTGGCTTTCCCATCTTTACAGTTGGATTAGGCCACAAATAGTTATTCATACACTGGTTAAGCATTTATTGTGTAGAATCAGACTGTCTGGTTCTGAATCCTGTCGCTTGCTAGATGTGTGACTTGGAACAAGTTACTTATACTTCCTGTTTTTTAATTTACTTACTTTTAAATAGGAATAATTATTGAACCTGGTCCATCGGGCTGCTGTGAAGATTAAATTTAAAAATAGTAATAAAATGCTTAGAACAGTGTTTGGCTTATAGTAAGCCTTCAGTGGATGTTGAGGATATTATTTTTATGCCTTGGTAAATAAACCAAGATGCTATATTGTGCCTGGATTTGAACTGGTTATAGTTTGCAATTCTCCAAGCAGAAAACCAGATCCAGTGGCTGGTTGGTTGGTGTGCCTGCTTGGGTTTTTTTGGGTAGCTAATATAAAGAGTAGAAGGTACATTTAAACAAGGCTAGAGAATTGATTTGGCAGCGTGAGAACATTTAATTCTCATTAAAACATATTTTATACTTTAAATGAACAAACATGATTTCCAATAACAACAATAGTTTACAGATTTCAGTGGCTAAATTATTTTATTTATAAATCTCACTTCTTACTGTCAGAAAATATAGGGTAAAAAGCTGATAACTGAGCTGAGAAAGTTGGTATGGTTTAATTCAGTAAGACTTGTCCCTCCTTGTTGCTTGTTTATATGGTACTGGATACAGCTGCAGATACTGATGTATAAATAACAAATAATTATTTAATCTTTTTTCTCCTTGAATTCACAGTTAAGAATACACTTTAAATTCCATAAGTCTTATTATTAATACAATAATATGTCTTTATCTAAGGTCAGAGACATTAAAGTGCATCATTTCTTATTTATACATCCCATTTATAAAGCGACGTGTCTGTCTGGGATTCAGTATTCCTGGGTGGGTAAGAAGCTCTCCAGAGTATTATACTCTTAAGGTGAAACAGTCAGGGGTGCCTGGGTGGATCAGTGGGTTAAGCCTCAGGTCATGATCTCATGGTCCTGGGATAGAGCCCTGTATCGGGCTCTCTGCTCAGCGGGGAGCCTGCTTCCCCCTACTGTCCCCTCTCTCTCTGCCTGCCTCTCTGCCTACTTGTGATCTCTCTCTCTGCCAAAGAAATAAATAAAATCTTAAAAAAAAAGATTACTTATAAAGGTGAAACGGTCAGTGGTTTGGTTTCATCTTGTGTGGGCATATAATTTCCTGCTTCTGGGTGATTTTAAAGAACATTTATCCAGCTAACATGTTATGAGTACCCATTAAATGCCAGAAAGCATTCAAAGCACAGGATTAAGCAAAAACAGATTTGGTTCCCCGGGCTCATGGAACTTACATTCTACAGCAGGAGACAGAGGATACATGAAATAAGGAAATAATACTACTCAGGTGGTGTAAGTTCTGAGAAAAGAATAAAATGAAGAACTGTGGCAACAGGTAACATGGAGACTATGTTAGAGCAAATCGTTGGGGAAATTCTGAGATGACATTCAGGCTGTACGTGACCCCAGAGGACCCCCTCCCCCCACCTGCCATCACCCCTACTGATCTTTTGTCAAGGGGCCCAAGATATTCAACAGTGATTTTGGAGATCTTTTGTTTGTTTATTTTGATGACTTTATATGTTAGAATAGTTTCAGGTTTATAGAAAAAATTGTGAAAATAGTACCGAGAGTTCCCACATGCCTCACATCAGTTTTCTGTATTATCCTCATCTTACGTTAGTATGGTGCATTTGTCACAATTAAAGAACCAATTTTGATATATTATTATTAACTGAAGTTCATACTGTATTTCTTAGTTTTTACCTAATATTCTTTTTTCTAGTCCAAGATCCCATCCAGAATCCCAAATTACATTTTGTTGCCATGTCTCCTTTGGGGCTACTAGGTTATGACAATATTTCAGATTTCCTCTTTTTGATACCCTTAACAATATTGTAGAATACTGATTATGTATTTTGGAGAATGGCCCCCAAATCAGTATTTGCCTGATGATTATCTGATGATTATTTCATGATTAAACTGAAGTTACGTATTTTTGGGAGGAGATCACAGAGGTAAAGTATAATTCTCATTACATCATATGAACAATGCACAAGCAACAGAATTATCACTGTTGATGTAACCTTGATCACCTGACTGAATTAATATCTATCAGGTTTATCCATCATAAAATTGATCTTTTCCCTGCCCTCTTTCCTTGCACTGTTATTCGGAAGGCAGCCCATACTTAAAGAGTAGGGAGTTAGGCTTTGCCTCCTTGAGGATAGAGTAGGTACATACTTTATTTGGAATTCTGCATGGGAGATTGTCTCTTCTCCCTCATTTATTTATTTAATCATTTATATAAACATGAACTCAAGGGTACTTAGTTGATATTTCAATTATAATACATCATTACTATTTATTTTGTTACTTAAATTTTTTCGGCTTTGGCCATTGGGAGATGTTATAGTTGGCTTTTTGTGTCCCTTTGGCATATTGCCATCATTGTGGATTTTTTTTTTCTTTTGAGAGCTTCCTTACTTTCTGGCACTTTAAAGTACCCCAGGATCATTTTGTAAATATTCTGCTGTGGTCCTAAAATTAGCTATTTCTCTAAAAAGACCGGATTCTTTTATTAGAGGGTAATAGTAGAAACTAAGATCTGGGTGGTAGGTGTACTCATTGCTACTGGGGTGTTGCTGCTTCTAATCCCTCTGGTTTACAGAGCAAGGAAATATATGCATGCATGCTAATGTTGACACATACACACACACACCTGTAAATATTCCTATGTGTAATCATCTGTATGTATTAGACTATATGTGAGTTCATGTTGATGTCTCTAAATCTATCCATTATCTAATTATTCATTATCATATAGATCAGTTAAGCCTCACGTTCTCACTTATATGAAAAGTCCAACTTCAACATTGAGAAATCTTGATCCCCTATCCCCATCCATTGCTTAAATTGATCAGTTACAATATATATATATAATGATTCCAGAATTCTTGACTTATGTTCCCATGGGAAACAAGTTTATCAACTAGAGTACAGTACTTGTATATAGTTGTTTTTGTCTTATTATTATGAGTTTATTGTCTAAAAGTAGTTCAGTGTCTGTTTTTTACTTTTAGTCATGAATTTTTTTCTTTTGCAAATTTCAGATGGGGAATTCTATTTATAGCTTTATGCTGTTTAGACAGCAAGCAAATTAAGGAGGATTCTTTGTCATACAATCTTTTTAAGGGGTGTGTGGATGGAAAATAGAACACAAAAAAGTATTGAAATAAACTATTCTTTATATGAAAAGAATGATAGGAGAAGGTGGAGGAGGCTAGAGCCAAGAGCCTTGAAATTTTGCTTGTTAAGAACAGTGGATGTAGAAGATGAGCCCTTTGCTTGCTTGCAATAGATGGAGAATTTTAGAGGAAAAGAAAATGGGACAGTTTTCTTCCCTAGCTCGAGCATATAAAACTGTTCTTTAATGCTTTCTTCTAAAAATTTGGTATTTCATAATTAAAGTATCATTTTATATATGTTTATTGATATGATAAAATAACATATTTTTTAATGTAGATAACCAAGTATCTCAGTACACTTTGTTGAATAGTTTCTCCTTTCCCCACTGATCTGTATTGTTGGCCTCATTCATGTAATTCCTTATTTGTATGGGTCTGGCTCTGAGTTCTCTATTCTTCTCAATTAGTCTATTTTTATATCACTATGCTGATTTTAAATTGTCTTCAGTATTATAGTTTAATGATAATTTGATATTTCATTACACAAGTTCTTCTGACTTATTTCTCAAAATTGCCAGGCATAATATTTCTGTCATAATTATCCTTGGCTTATAGCTGGTCAAATTCCATGAAAAACTCTGTTGGGATTCTGAATTACATTGAATTTATAGGTTATCCTAACTACTATTGAATCAGTACATCTATGAACTAAGTTGCTATCTTTTTTTATCTGGGCTGCTATCACAAAAATACCATAGATTGGGTAGCTTATAAACAACAAAAATCTCTTTCTTATATTTCTTTAAGCTGATAAGTCCAAGATCAAGGATTGGATAGATTTGTTATCTGGTGGGATCCCCTTTCTGGTTTTTATAGAGTCATCTTCTCACTGCATCTTCACATGGTGGAAGGGATAAAGAATCTCTCTAGTATCTCTTTTGTAAGGCTACTAATTTCATCCATTAGAGCTCTACCCTCATGACTTAATTACCTCCCAAAGGACTGAGTTCCTATACCATCGCATGGGGGTTAGGCTTTAACAGATGAGCTCGTGGGGGACATAGACATCAGTCAATAGTATTCTGCTGTTGGTCTTCCAAAATTTATGTACTTTTTGTATGCAAAATTCATTCCTTGCATCCCAACAGCCTCAGAATTCCTAACTCATTAACTTGAAGTCCAAAGTCTTATCCAAATACCATCTAAGCAGACATGAGCAAGACTCAAGATACTATTCATCTTGAGGCAAATTGCTCTCTATCTGTAAACCTGTGAAATCAAACTAGGTATGTACTTCCAAAATACAATGGTGCAACATATTTATTTCCATTCCAAAAGGGAGAACTAGAAAAGAAGAAAGAACTGACAGGTTCCGAGCAAGTCCAAAAACCAGAATGGCACACACCATTCAACCCTAGGGCTCTCTAATAATCTTCTTTGCCTTGGTGTTCTGTTTTCCAGGTCCACTAGGGCAGAGGGCTTGCTTTCCAGATATACTTGGACTCAGGTCCTTCTTTCCAGACATGCTGGACAATGGTCATACCTCCTAGACCCCATGCGGCAACAGTCCAGTCCCTTCTGCTTTGCCAGGCAGTGGTTGGGTTCCTGTTTCCTTTTTTGCTAACAATTCTGTTTTTAAGTCATTTCTCTCTTCTCACATTTTACTATAAACAGTCAGGAAAATCCAAGCTGTATATACCTTCAACCCTTTGCTTAGAAATAGCTTCAACTAAATATATCATCTCATTACTTTCAAGTTCTACTTTCCACAAAACACGTGAACATGAACGCAATCCAGCCACACTCCTTGCTATATTCCATAGTTTCTAAATCTATGGTAGATTATAACAGATGGCCTTTCCTCCACTGTCCAATAACATGTGTCTCATTTCCACCTGAGACTTCATCAGAATGGTGTTGGCCATCTCTATTTCTACCAACATTCTGCTCAAGATTACTTAGGTACTCTCTAAGAAGATAGACTTTCTCTAAAAGCTCTTTTTTCTTCCTGAGCTCTCACCAGAATCGCTCTTAACAGTCTGTTAAGGCAATAAAGACTTTTTTTTTTAAGCAAGAATCTCAAAACTCTGCCACCCTTTATTTGTGATCACAGGTTTCACATTTTTAGGTATTTGTTTTAGCAGCACCCCTCTTCTGGTGAAACTTCTGTCGTAGTCCATTTGGGCGGCTATAACAGAGATTTGTTCTACCATAGATTTAGAAACTATGGAAATTTCTTCTCAAGCTTCTGAAGGCTGGGAAGGACAAGAGTAGGGAGCCAATATATTGAGTATCTAGTGAGAGCACACTTCCTGGTTCATAGACACCAGTCTTGATGGAAGGGGTGAAGAACTGTCTGGGGTCTCTTACAAGGGCATCAGTCATCTCCATGAGGGCTTCAACCTTATGATTGAATCACCTCCTCCAAAACCCTCTATTCCAGATACTATCACCTTGGGGTTTAGGTTTCAATATATATATTTTGGGAGGACACAAGCATTTAATCCATAAGAGTTATAGTTACAACTCTTTGTACTCATTCTGGAGCACCTATTCATTTATCCATTCACCAAGAATGTGGGAGTTTGTGGCTAAAGGAGGGTAGAAGGGAAAGATTATTAAAGGATAAGAAACCAAGGCACAATATTGCTGTGCTGGCATTATATTGGAAAAATAATCTGTATTCAATTTGTAGTCACCAAATATTGTGACTGGAGCAGCTTTGACAGAGTTGGAGAGAGTGAAAGTGAGCCAGTAGCTAAAATCTTAAGGAATAATGGGAAAAATCCAGGAGTGTGTGTATGACTTAAAGAAGGAATGAGTGCATGGGATAGAGTATAATGACTTGAGATTCAGTGTTTAGAGGCTTGAAAGGAGGAGTGACAAATGGTTTGGAAGTAATAATGAGGATCATTCAAGCCCTGTGGTTTTCAATACTGGAGAGAACTTTAATTTTGTTTTCTTTTTTAAACTCAGTGACTAGACCAAGAAAGAAAATCTTATTTATAATTTCCTGTGTTGGTGAGTATATGTGTATTTTTTTCTATAGTTCACCTTTTCATTGAGATGACAGCTTTTCTGTCCTGGCTTCATAGAGGGGAGAGTTTCAGTTCCCACTTTGCCTTGCCCAAACTCAAGAAGTTTTCCCTTGACACTGTTGGCCACTAAAACCCAAGTCCTTTTTTTTCCCGAACCTTCTCCTCTCCCTCATCAGAATGATCAGGCTCCACTTATAGTCTGATTTTCAGTATCTTATTTATTTGGCTTCTGAGATGTCTTTTATTTCCTTTGTGTCCTTATTCATCAAATGTGTATTTGAAGAGACGTTTTCAGGTATTTTACAATCTTTCATTTCGCTTTTGACTAATTGGTCATAGTGCTAAAAATAGAATTTCTTTACACTTGCTCTCTCTCCTTAAAAATGGACAAGCAGAGAAGTGTATCTGAAGACCAACACTTACCATTTAATGTTATAAAACAAATATGAAACTGTAACAACATTAATAATCATGGCAACATTTTTGAACTTCTGTAAAAATAGCCCATTTTCAATAACACTTCACCATCCACATATGTTCAAATATTCAAAATGATTTAGCCATTTCATTTCTACTTTGTGAAACACATATTGCAAATAGTCCAATCATAACCAGTCATTTATGCAAGTAGTTATTTTCTTAAATAGAACAGTATACAGGTGTATACAAAAACATGTCTGTTTAAATATTTGAATAACAGATAATGTTTTTTAATCAAATAGAAGTGATTTTACCCCTCTCATTATTATATGATAAATATCAAACACTATTTGCAAAATTCTCTTTTGCGTATCACATATTTCAATCACATCATTTTAGTAAGTTAGACCAAAGGAGTGCTGCTGTTGGATGTGGGAAAGGGGACCTCATATCAGATTTTGCACAGGGCCCCTTGGCCACACCCCATCCTGCTCTTTGGAGCACTAACCTTGAAATTTTCTAAGTGCCATGATGAGCCTCCAACTGTTAGGGCAGATGTACCTTTCAGGCAGGGGGCCAAGAACCCAGATCCCCCTGGGTGGGCTGTTCTCCAGCCCTTCACCTACCTGTGGGGTGAACTAGATGACTGGAGGAGCCCTAGGACTCAAGCAACCCCACCCATGTCACTTCCTAAAGAGGAGCGTGGAGAGTCCCTGGATCTCATTACAACAACCTAATTCCTTTCTTAGCAGACGGTATTAGATTGGGCTGTCAGAAAGGTGCTGACTTAGTGATTTGGGTTGACTCAAATGTTGATAGTGATGGAGACCCTGCAAAAAATATCTGTCCATATACCTTAGAAGGGACTTTGCCCCAAAGGTATTGTGAAAGTATCCTTGCTCCTATTCCATCTCTGTGGTCTGATACTTCAAGAGTAAATACTAGTGAGGAACTTTACCTTTGTCACTTAAGGAAAGTGATTCCAGTGAGTTTCCTAAGTGTTGAAAAATCTTAGAAGAAGCACAGTAACTTTCCTGTACATGTCTTCTTAGGAAGTCAAGTTTACAGATACTTCCAGAGTAGCCAAATGGGAAATAAGTTAAGGCCACAACTTCCAGACTTACCATAGTTATGCAAATACTTGGAGGTGGAGCCTAGCTTGAGTATCACACTGACTCTTGTGTGTGTGTATTTTATTTTTTTAATTTCTTTTCAGCGTAACAGTATTCATTGTTTTTGGACCACATCCAGTGCTCCTTGCAATACATGCCCTCCTTAATACCCACCACCTGCCTCCCCCAACCTCCCACCCCCTGCCCCTTCAAAACCCTCAGCTTGTTTTTCAGAGTCCACAGTCTCTCAGGGTTCACCTCCCCTTCGAATTTCCCTCAACTCCCTTCTCCTCTCCATCTCCCCATATCCTCTGTGTTATATGTTATGCTCCACAAATAAGTGAAACCATATGATAATTGACTCTCTCTGCTTGACTTATTTCACTTAGCATAATCTCTTCCAGTCCCATCCATGTTGCTACAAAAGTTGGGTATTCATCCTTTCTGCTGGAGGCATAATACTCCATAATGTATATGGACCACATCTTCCTTATCCATTCGTCCATTGAAGGGCATCTTGGTTCCTTCCACAGTTTGGCAACCGTGGCCATTGCTGCTGTAACCATTGGGGTACAGATAGCCCTTCTTTTCACCACATCTGTATCTTTGGGGTAAATACCCAGTAGTGCAATTGCAGGGTCATAAGGAAGCTCTATTTTTAATTTCTTGAGAAATCTCCACACTGTTCTCCAAAGTGGCTGCACCAACTTGCATTCCCACCAACAGTGTAAGACGGTTCCCCTTTCTCCACATCCTCTCCAACACACATTGTTTCCTGTCTTGCTAATTTTGGCCATTCTAACTGGTGTGAGGTGGTATCTCAATGTGGTTTTAATTTGAATCTCCCTGATGGCTAGTGATGATGAACATTTTTTCATGTGTCTGATAGCCACTTGTATGTCTTCATTGGAGAAGTGTCTGTTGATGTCTTCTGCCCATTTTTTGACATGATTATCTGTTTTGTATGTGTTGAGTTTGAGAAGTTCTTTATAGATCCTGGATAT
>PISX010035776.1:0-12597 GCA_004024625.1 Mellivora capensis | reverse complement strand
AGTGAAATAAGTCAAGCAGAGAGAGTCAATTATCATATGGTTTCACTTATTTGCGGAGCATAACAAATAACACGGAGGACATGGGGAGATGGAGAGGAGAAGGGTGTTGAGGGAAATTGGGGGGGAGATGAACCATGAGAGACTATGGACTCTGAAAAATAACCTGAGGGTTTTGAAGGGGCAGGGGGTGGGAGGTTGGAGGAGCCTGGTGGTGAGTATTATGGAGGGCACCCATTGCATGGAGCACTGGGTGTGGTGTAAAACTATGAATTCTGTTATGCTGAAAAAAAATTAAAAAAAAAATATCTTAAAAAAATTTTTTTTAAAGACATAAAGGCTAATCAATGCTTAAAACTCTCAAATTAAGGAAACTGCACGGGTCTCTAGTCACATAAAATGAAATCTAGTACTCTCCAATCACTTTCTTCCACTATTTATTATTCTGACTCGCTAACATTCAAAAGGTTTTGACATTTTTAAAAACAATACAGCAAAGCCATCAAGCCAAGAGGGAAAGAAACATGAGCTAAGCAGTAAGGATTGACCAAAGTAAATTATAACAAAAAACCCAGAGAAGTTACCCTTAAGCCACCTAAAACCGATCTGCTTTTGGACGCTAATTCAAAAATTATAAATTTTTTTCTCTTCTTCTCTTATAAAGAACATATACCCGATTATCCCATATTAAATACTATATATAAACTGTAATAACATGAAACGGTAAGAACTCATCTGCTAATCAAACTTGCCTGCATGTGCTCTGTCAGCAATATGAACGCCATGGCTCCCAACTTCTCTTTGCCTTCACTCTGTTCACAACACACTCTGCAAAGGCTAGTTCTCATCATTCAGGGGAGGGGAACCAACACACAACTCATAACTGTAATACAGAAAGATGTAGGGGGTATGCCAGTAGAAATTGTTCCTTCTCCCCTCCAGATTTTTTTAAGATTTTATTTATTTATTTGACAGATATAGAGCACAAGTGAGCAGAGCAGCAGCCAGAGGAAGAGGGAGAAGCAGGCTCTCTGCTGAGCAGGGAGCCCGATGCGGAACTCAATCCCGGGACCCTGGGATCATGACCTGAGATGAAGGCAGTCACTTAACCAAACGAGCCAGCCAGGAGCTCCCATCCCCTCCAGATTCTTCTGTGTACCACACCTTTCAGAAGGATCACGGATTCTCAACTATACTAGGAAAGATACTGCAGTAAAATGCCGTGACCTGGATCTGAATTGAGAGCCCTACTTTTTAACAGGGTATGTAAGCAGAGGCAAGTTACTTAGCTTTACCATGCCTCAGTTTCTTCTCTCTAAAGTACAAATACTCTTTGTATAATAGTGATAATTAAATGAGGTGTATTTAAAATGCTTAATAAAATATTTGACACTTTATATGGATTCATTAAAAGGCAGCTGAAATCATAGGACCTTCTGAGTTGCTGGAAAAATAATTGATTTTAAAAATGATTAAAGAACTTTCACACTTATTTCAACCGATCTCGTTTCACAAATGAGAAAACTGAGGTTACAGAGAGTTTAACCTACTTCTCAGACTGATTTCCTGAATTTCTTTTGAAGAGGTGAATTCTTACTTGTGACATATAAACATTAGTACTCTATATTTCAATCCAGGAAGGCAATTTTCTTTTTTTTTTTTTTTTTAAGATTTTATTTATCTGAGAGAGAGAGAGAAAGAGAGAATATACAGGAACAGGGAAGGGAGAGACAGTGGGAGAAGCAGACTCCCTGCTGAGGGAGGAGACTGACATAGGGACACAGGGCAATTACATGACGCAGGGCTCAACCCCAGGACCCCGAGATCATGACCTCAGCTGAAGGCAGATGCTCAACCCACTGAACCACCCAGGCACCCTGGCAATTTTCTCCTATTACCTTTGTTTTGACTTTTTTTTTTTTTAATAAACAATAATTTGGATTCTATTGCAGGGAAGGACTACAGATATGCATTTGCTAACCAAACAAACAGAGATTTTGTTTTACTATCTGCACCTAAGATACAGTACCACTAGCTGTCACAGCACTTTGGGGGTATTGCGCCGGATAAAGAAGATTGTGGACTAACCAAGACATACTCTTAAGTTTCTCTTTTTTCCCTTGATTTTTTTCAAACTATTTAAACTCTACCTTCAGACAAATCTCCAAATTCTCCTTCCCTATGAAATCTATTCCAGTGTCCCGATATTCATCCTTCTCTTTCAAGCACTTTATTGCACATCCAAGGTACTTATTCTTATATTCTACTCCTTTTCATACTACGTTTGGAGACCAAATTCTTTAAGCAAAGTATGTCTTACTTTAACATCTCTTAGGGCAGCGTTTCATTGAGTAACCAGCTCACTAGGAGGCCAAAATATATCCGCTGGATGGAATGGCTCGGTTCCACAATGCCAGCCAAAAAGCTGGGAGAGCTGAGTCTAGAATTCAAGCCTCTGGCTAGCAGTCTTACACAATCTCCTGGATCTAGCTCATGGACTACCACCCATAGATACTCAAGGAACTAAACCAAACACACACTGCCAACTACATTCTGGGGGTAGAACAGCCACAGACCTACATTTTATCTTCATAATTCTACGTTGCACTTAAACTCTTTTTTAGTAATTAGAACATTTCCAAATACTTCTTGAGAACTAGAGGAAGGACAAAAGTAGAAAAGCGAATCTGCCTTCTTCTCTTAAGAGCCGGCCATGCCCCACCTCCATACAGCAGGGGACAGTGAGGTTTTATAGACACTACATTCCTTCACTAAGACACATCAATTTCACTGTTATTTCCTCTTGCTATCTGCAAGCACGCCTCTGCTTTGCATCCCATCTTACACTAGAATCTTTACAGACTATAATCTGTGTCAACTACAAATCTAATAACGTAGCACCAAGTTAAACAATACCATACAATTGTTTTTTGGTTTTTTTTAAGATTTTATTTTTTATTTGACAAAGAGAGAGAGAGAGCACAAGCAGGAGGAACTGCAGAGGGAGAGGGAGAAACAGGCTCCCCACTGAACAGGGAGCTTGACCTGGACAGGGGCTCAATCCCAAGACCCAGTGAGTGCCCAACCAATTGAGCTACTCAGGTGCCCCAAAATCATACAACTGTTAATAAAACTTGCCAAGAACACTTTCAAAAGAAATCTTTCTATATTAAACACCAACAAGCTTTACAATCTCTTTTCCCCTATCTGCCTCTCCCTAAGCCCCCTACAGCACAGACCAGCAATATAAAAATCAATGGGCTAAAAAATCAAACAACAACAAAAAGCCCTTTTGTCTACTTGCCAGGTTATCAGATTTTTCTTCATCTCTAAAAAACTACAGAATATATTAGAGCTCTCCTGAAGAGAAAAAAGAACAAGACAATTTAGATGGGTTTGAAATATGTTATTCAAAGGTGGGAAGCCTAACTTTTGGGGACTTGAAAACAAAATAAAGCAAAGTGATCCACGGCAGACCCAGCTAAAGAAAGGCAGGCTGGAATCTGAGAAGCTGAGCAAGGTCCCCCCAGCCTGTGCTGTTATTTGTGGCATTCGCTACTGAGGCCAAAACATGACATTTCTGGAGGCCTCTCGACTTGGAGGAATTTGTGCAACTGCTTAGGCGGCAGATTGCAGCGGGCGCCACACACCACTGGCGCTGTGTAAAGCGCCATCGCAGTCTCCGTGTAGGCCCCTCCACACTGTCGTTATTGTGCGCTGAGGACGCGGTGCTGGGAAACGCACAATGCCATCCATACATGACAGCCCTTGAGCTATGTATTCTGTACTCGCTCTAACTACACTATGCAAATAGGAAAGGCCAAGGAAAGAAAGGTATGCAAAGAGCAAACACAACAACTGATACATTGTCATGTCAGTGGAGGAAATCAAAGAAAACCATACAGGAGAGGAAAGAGGGGGTCTCAGTGTAAGGCCATCATTTTCCAGACCATTCTTTTCCTACCAGTCTGAGTGAGCGGTCGATACACCTCTGTCCCCAAAGTCCATTCAAACCCCAACAAAAAGGAAGACACCATATGCAATTATTGTGTGTGTGTGTGTGTGTGTGTGTGTGTGTGTGTATTGAAAATGTAATTTCAGAAATAAATGAGCCATTTACAGTAAAGAAAGATTTTTAAGTTTCCCTGATTATTCATAAGAATTAAGTTTGAAAAAGTTTCTCCAACTACTCAAAAAGATGTGTGTATATTATATATAATACATATGTATGTATATATAAAATGTGTGCAAATATACACACATACATGTATATACACACACATATGTATCTTTCTTATTTTGGTAAGAATGAAAGAGTTTCCAAACCTTTTCATTAGTGAACAGGGAAACTAAACACACACACACACACCCATAGACAGATAAACATGCATTAACAAGATTATGTAGCATGTAGGTTTTTTTTTAATAAATCGCCATAAAGTATAAGAAACTTTTCTTATATAGTATTCCTTCAAGACAAGGCTACAAAAGGAAAGGAAAATAAACCTCTTAGAAGTCATTACAAAATCTCTATTTCTTTTCCATTACACAGGATTCAGGGGATTAGGATAAACACGGAGCAAATTCTGCATGATGTGGACATGAACAACATAAAATAATGTAGTTTCAGATGCTAGAAATAAAAAGGTGATGCTCCATGTCCTAGCTATGCCAGGGTTTCCTTTAAAATTATTGCAGGATGGCAGAAAAAGAAGAAAAGAAACAAGATGGGATTGGGAGGGAGACAAACCATAAGTGACTCTTAATCTCACAAAACAAACTGAGGGTTGCTGGGGGGAGGGGGTCGGGAGAGGGGGGTGGGGTAATGGACATTGGGGAGGGTATGTGCTATGGTGAGTGCTGTGAAGTGTGTAAACCTGGCGATTCACAGACATGTACCCCTGGGGATAAAAATATGTTTATAAAAAATAAAAATTATAAAAAAAATTATTGCAGGATGTAGTTACTTGAGGGTATCGTGACGTCTTTTCTGGTCTAGTATTTGTTTTTGTTTTAGTAGCAGCCTTTTTAAATTTTTTTTCTAGAGAGCGAGCGAGCACATGAGCATGTTTCAGAAATCTTTTTTTTTTTTTTAAGATTTTATTTACTTGAGAGAGAGCGAGCGAGCAAGAGAGGGGAGAGGGTCAGAGGGAGAAGCAGTCCCCAATGCGGGACTGGATCCCGAGGTTCCAGGGATCCTAAAAGCAGTCTCTCAACCAACTGAGCCACCCAGGCGTCCATGTTTCAGAATTCTTAACTGAGCACACGATTCATCTCATAAGCGACCGGGTAAGTTTAGATTACAAATGAGATAGAAAAATAGGTTTCATCTATACAATGTGTGGTAAACAGAAAAATAACAAAATCCTACCAATATTATAAACAAACAAAACATACCATCAAGCACAAACTCGACTCTATGGACATGGCCTTTTTTCCTCCCAAAGCAAATAAATGCTTAATTTTCAGCCTTAAAAGATAAAGCACTGAACCTTTAATCCCTCATCCACAATCACCTTTTGTATCTCTAAGGTGACTGCAGTTTATACCTCTGGCAACCAGAGGCTGTCATCAGCTTTCAGGACGCAAGAATTGCTCACTGCCCAGGGAGCACCCCCTTGGAGGACCTCTATCTCCACAATGCAGAGCAGGCCCGCTCCTCTCACCAGCACGCTGGCTGGGGGTTGGGGCGGGGGGGGGCAAAGGTGGATCCCAGAGCCATGGCCTGAAATAGGGATGCAGAAAACCTCACCAAAGCCCCAGAGCCCTGGGTCTTGAAGCTTGTTACACAAACTCTATTTGTTGATGAAATGTTAATATGCACACAAATTCCACGCAAGGGATTTTACTTATTTTTTGGCTTTAACCAGATGAAAATAATCAACACCCCTGTCAGTTATAACATCTGTCAGTCACTCAGCTGTTCATAAAACATGGTCCCTTAAACGCCTTCTTTTTATAATAAAAGTTTAATGAAACAGTATTGTAGTGTATGAGGAAGAATCATCCCAACCTCCATTTGCTCTAAGTGACTAGCAGTCAGATAGCCTGCAATTTCTCCTATGCAAAATCCAACTATATTTCTATTCCCACAGTTCTGGTTTATTTGGGTGGTACAGTAAAGGAATTTATCTTTGGCCTCTTTTTTTTAATCCAACTGGTTATAGACAATGTCTCTCTCCTGACTCTCCAATAAGAAGGCCTCGGACACTTAGGGATTGGTTTATTCAAAATTTCAAGACGAAGTATATTATTGTCTTTAAATCTTGTGGGTTTTTTTCTTACTTATGAAGGTACTAACTGAAGCTTAGAGACTAAGGAAGTTCTCTAAACAGCAAAGTCATTGTGACCATATAAGTGCTATCTGCTCAACTTATGGACCTTCTAAGTCACTAAATTACTGATAAAACACAAAAATATTACCAGGAATTTATCCATGGCATGGTTTTTTAGTATTTGCATCAAGAATTCAAGAAAAATTGTAGGATCCTAAAAAAAACAATCGGGGTTTTAAAACATAACAACTGCAGCTAATGCTTTTCAAGCCCTTACTGGATGCAGAGCATAGCTCAACGCAAATTCTAACCAGACAAATTCAGCCACAAATCAGTGAGGGAAGGCTGTCGAGTGGACCCAGAGGGTATCTACTCTACTCCCTTTCCCACCACTAGACGAAGAAACTACCTGGCCAGCCATAATAATATTTCAACAAGGAGCTGATGTATGACTTGCCCCCCTCCCTGGGGAGCAGGTGCTCTGCACAGACTGCCCGGCCGACAGCAGGCTCCAGCCTTTCCAAGCAGTTCTGAACTCTGGCTGCACAGATTCCAGCCTGGCATCCAAACCATCGAATCAGCATCTTCAAAGGGGACACCTGGGCATGTGTAGTTTTCTTCATTTTTGTCTTGGATTTTATTTCTTACAACAGTTTTAGGTTCACAGAAAGTGAGAACTTACAGAGAGTTCCCACATATCGCCTAGCCCCACACCTGTGTTCCCTCTCCCATTACCGACATCCCCCTTCCAGGTTCCTTTGCTACGACTGATGAACCTCCACCGACACACAGTCATGACTGCCCAAGCCCGTGGTTGACAGTAGGGCTCACTCTTGGTGCTGTGCATTCTATGGATTTGGACAAATGTATAGTGACGTGTATCTGCCATTACAGTCCCATCCAGAGTAATTTCACTGCCCTAAAAATTCTCTGTATTCCTCTTTGTAAAAAGCTCAACCAGGGATTCTAACCAAGAGACAATATAATACAAAGGTCAACAAACAGATTCCCTCTCCCGGAGTGAGACTGTCTGCCTCATATCCCAAGTCCACTAGTTTTCAATCTATCCCAACATCCACAGCACCATAATCCCCTTTCCTCCCTTTCAAAGGCTCAGACACAAAAGCCAGGACCCACAGCATGCTGCATTGATCAAGTTTTCACTTCAAACCCTTCAAAAAAGGACTGGTTCACAGAGCCTTTTAAAAAACAATTTACCTTACCATCTTTAATGACAACGATACCTGAAACTACATTTGAAATAAAAAGATCACCAGCTGGAAAAACACAAGATACCCATCTGACCCTAGACCATATGTGATCCAATCTTATCACAGACCAGGCGCAAGGAAATTATTCTTACCTCTACTGGCTGGGAGTGCTTGAGGTATTTTTTCTTTTTTTAAACAACAGACCAAAGTGGAAGTCAAGTTGTAATGCAGAATAATCTTAATCACTTAAATACTGACTTTATGACAGTTATGAAACGGAGAGAAACGGGATTTGATGCAGAAAGAGAGGTCTTGAGTCTCTTGGCAAAAAAAAATTTCCTTATACCTCACACCACCTGAATTTCTGATTCTTGAATTCAATGACAAGCAACTTCTGGGGCAATGTGAGAAAGAAAATGCGTTTCATTTCGAGATAGCACAGTTTTTAAACATTGATCCGAGGCAACAGTGTCTCCATTCAGCTTGACATTTTTTCCCATTAAAAGTTTTTCATTCCTGATGGGTGACTAACAAACTAAAGGAAAACCAAAGGAAAAGTGACAACAAGGTCTTTGTTCACCAAGTGGGGAGGAGGGGAGCTGGGTCAATCTTCAAGACTTTGCTTGACTTAAAATACACATACACATAAATTAACTCAACTATGTAAGGAGAAAAACTGTGATGTTATCAGAGAGAAACATAGGGATTCAGAAGCAAGAAAGCCGGGGAGTGTCTGGGTGACCCATCCCTCAGAGCAGCTCTGAGGGATGCTTCCCCAAAAGGCTACCTTAGTCAACCTGACCCAAAGACACTGCAAATTCAGCCTTTGGGCGCCCACATAAACTCCCTTAATTTTTCCTCAGGCCTTGGCTTCAGTAGTGAAATGTTACCACTTAGGATTCTTTAGAGAGAAGAGCTTTCTTTTAAAATGCAAATATCTCTTAGAAGGCAGTACAGGTAATCAATCATTCACACATTGAAGTCATTCACTTAAATCACTGATCCTCTCCTTAAAGAGCTGAGAAATCTGCTACCTTTGAGGAATTAGGAATTGAGATTCTAGAAGGAGAAAAAGTACGCAGGGAACAGAACCTATTTTGAATTACACTGCAAAAGAGTAATATCATCATGGAAGTAGGAACAAGAAAGTCTAATGGAGAAGAACACCAAGAAATAATAATCTGGGGTGGGGGTGCGGGGAAGAGATTTAAAATTTTGGCCTGAGTTAAGAAAGGGAGGTAGAAATTCTGTCTTTAGCAGCCTGCTCCAAGATTTAGCACCCAGAATTCAGGTAAAAAACGTAAGATATGGACTTTCACAAATTGACCTGGAAATGTAATCATTTGTGCATTGTCTCTATAGGAAAGCATACTTTCCAAATAAATCATTTGCTGAGGTACGGTATGTACAGACAACTATTTATAAACTGGAAACTTCTTCTACAGTGCCTCTCTGCACTATGTATTCGAATACCCAGATGGTCAACCCCAAATTGTCCTGTATTATTTCTTTCCTAAAATGCAAAGTGACATGTGACATCTATTTGAAAATGAGAATTTTCTCCTAACAGAAACAATATTTTTATCTGGCAACTAAATTTCAGGCCAATCATTCTTCTCAACACGAACTCCCATCCTAAGTTTATCAGGTGACTAACACACACAACTAGAAATACTGAAGTTCATAGTACAGTGTCGAACAGAACTTAGAGATGGGTTTCTCAGTAAACGTAATGCTAAGTAAAACCAACACCTACAAGGGGTCAATGTTCTGACTAGAGGAGACCCCAGAATGCATGCCTAAAATGTTAGGGAGGGAGGGATGGGGGGAGAAAGAAAATAGTGTGTGTGCACGCGCGCGCTCGTGTGTAATCCCTGTTTACAGACCCCAATGGGCTTCTTGGAGGGGAGGAGTAGGAATAAGAAAAAGTGAGATTTTATCACTATCACTCAGAAGAAGGATACCTGGCCTAAAAGCATAATTATTCTTGACCTTGGCAAATGTACTCACCCTCCAACAGTGTCTTTGGACCAAGCTGCGAGTGAGCTGAAGACACCAGTTACTATGTTGATGAATGATACCCCTTGCTCTGAATTTCACACTCACAAAGATATTTTAGGATTATCACCTGACATCATTCAAGGACTTTATCACGAAGAAAAGAATGAGTCAACCAATCACTGTACACATTTCATTCTTCCTGGGAGACCTTTCACTGTAAATCACTTCCTGGCATTCTAATGATTCTGTTCATAGGACAGATCAGTAAAGGCCAATTGTCTTCTCTCTGACTGCTTTGGGTACAGTGAATAAAGAATTAATGTATGCATGTATGCCCCCAACCACACCCTAACACAATGAATGACCTCCCATATCCTATCTTGTTGAGGCCCATCCTACTGGTCATCAACACTGTGAGCTTACTCTGCAAACTCCAAATATTATTATCATCTCTACAGAATTATGAAAGACTTCGGCAAGGCAGGGGGAAGACAGTAACCTAAGTTTCTTTTGACATATATTGCAAGATATACCCAGATTTCAAAACAATGAAATGAAGCGAATTTTGACTTTAAATTTGAGAACTACTCTACCAATGTAGAGCTTTGTAACAGCTCACCCTCCCTCCATCAACTTCCCTGGGGAAAATGAGATAATATTCCACAAACTGAAAAGCTTTATAGAGGGGCACTTTGGTGTCTTAGTTGGTTAAGTGTCTGACTCCTAATTTTGGCTCAGGTCCTGATCTCAGGGTCGTGAGACCAAGCTCCACTTAGAGCTTCTCCCTCAGAAGGGATTCTGCTGGAGATTCTCTCCCTCTCCTTTGTCCCCTCTCACCCCCTCTCAAAAATCAATCAATCAATCTGGGGGCGGGGGAGAAGCTTTATAGAAATGTTAACATTGGATACTTCCCCAAGTCACCACACCCAGAACAGATTCTGACTATTGGAAAGAAGTCTGAAATCCAGCCTGAACCCAGGAAGGCAGCCTTTCCCCTCTGCTGCCCAGGATCCGACCAGGGATGAGGGGACCGACTAGTCCCCAACAGGATCCCCAATGCTTGGTCTGCAAATGTTTGGTGAACAAAACCACACTTATTATATAACAATTAATGACTGAAATCACATGAATAAGAAGTGAATCACACCTATTACAAAAAACAGTAATAGTACACTATTACAAAAAACATTTTCAGAATACCCTTCCAGTCCTTCCATTTCTATGATCCACCTCCATTCTGTCAAATTAAACACACGGGCAGAATAAAATGCATTAGCAAGACCCCTGTAGGAAATAATCAGACAAGAAAATAAATGAACAAAAGGCATCTGAGAGAAAATAGTGAACAAAATACCAAAACGAATGCTACTAAAGCTACTACCACAAAGTAAAAGTCTTTTTATGGCAAGAGAACTCAAGTGTCTCCTGACCACGAGGGTATGTGCTATATTGAGAACTATGGCCTACCTCCCCCTTCATCCTAGAGAGAAAACATGCTCCTTGCTCAAATTTTCCTAAGTAGAAAGTGGACCGCCAATTAAAGACGGTAGATTAAAAATAACCCATTTACTTCTGCTCCCTCTGGAAGCTAGTTAGAACAGAAAATGATTCAATAGCACACATGCACATACTCACTTTTTCCCCCATCCTGACACAGGGGAGAAAAAAGGAACAGAATCCGTGCCAATGAAATTTTGGAAAGCAGACTGAAAAAGGCTGGGTGATCGAGTCCATACATTTCTGTTTTACGTTTTCTTCGCAACCTCTCATGCGGATGGGAGTCCACCTCTTCCATGATGTTTAGCAGAAGTGGAAGTGACCCCAGTGATCTTCTGACTTGTAAAATGGGAGGATTTCTAGTTTGAGCCAAGCCAAGAAAAGCCCAGGTCAAAACTATCAACAGTGGCTCCTAACCAAGGTTTACTATCAAGCTATCCCTGACCTAGGAGGAAGGCAGCATTTAAATCTAGTCTTAGAACCCCATATTTCTGCTTGGATATTACTGTTGAGTCATTTTTAAATAAAAAAAATGTAATGGGCTAGGTGTTGCTGACTTTTCCTAAATATTTCATTCTTCAAAGATTTATTTATTTATTTATTAGAGAGAACATGAGAGGAGAGAGGTCAGCGGGAGAAGCAGACTCCCTGCTGAGCAGGGAGCCCGATGTGGACTTGATCCCAGGACTCCAGGATCACGACCTGAGCCGAAGGCGACTAGTCACCTAACAACTGAGCCACCCAGGCGCCCCCTAAATATTTCATTCTTCAAAATCTAGGAATCCCTTTCTCTGCAGTGAGGAGTTGCTAATTTCAGCCGGTGACAACATGATACTCCTGTTTTTTTTTCCTAACCCTGAACAGTACTTTATCAATTACACTCATGTCCCACTCTCAGCTTCGAATGTATAGTTTATCCTCGAAAGTAATACTCATAAGCAGCTTGAGAGGCAAAATATCTTACATTTTTATCTTTTCAGCAAAAGTAGGAAGCAAATCAATATTTGGGGATAAAAATTATTTCTGGGAACACACAAGATGTATTTAAATGAATATGATTTTTAAAACCAAATTTGTAAAATACTGTGCAAATAGGACTTTCTTAACTTCCTCTTTTTCTTAAAAAATGACATACCATCCTTAAGGGACATCAGCAAGCCAGGGATTAAAATAATTCCCAAGAAATGAAAATGCACCGTCTTTTTGTCTAACTTTTTCTATTACTCACTGTAATAGCAGTACTTGGCATGAATCTATGAAAAAGTATCATCTCTTTAAAAGTAACAAAAACTATTAAAGAGAGGCCAGTATTAAACTTCTAGCCAGATGAGCAAACCAAACATTTTTTAAGTATCTTCTTTTAAGAGTCCATAGTTTGGCGACCGTGGCCATTGCTGCTATAAACATTGGGGTACAAATGGCCCTTCTTTTCACCACATCTGTATCTTTGGGGTAAATACCCAGTAGCGCAATTGCAGGGTCATAGAGAAGCTCTATTTTTAACTTCTTGAGGAACCTCCACACTGTTCTCCAGAGTGGCTGCACCAACTTGCATTCCCACCAACAGTGTAAGAGGGTTCCCCTTTCTCCACATCCTCTCCAACACACGTTGTTTC
>PISX010035775.1:0-12697 GCA_004024625.1 Mellivora capensis | reverse complement strand
GAGTAAGTGTCTCTCCTGTTACGAGCATCCTGCCGTCAGAGACAGGGCCCGTGTCATTTAAGCTTCTGCGTTCAGCTCCGAAGTGAAGGGGTGGGTGGAACAGGAGAAGGGGGCGGTTTGAGCCATGTGGAGGACACGCAGTCTGAGCTCGGAGAGCAGTGGGTGGGGGCGGGGTGGGGACCAAGAGGAGGCGAGGACCGTGCATTAATCTGACAAACACTATGTCTGCGTAGATGGAGACCGGGAAAGGAGCAGGCGCAGGGAAAAGCGGATTTGGGTTCTACATAGTGACAGTGGGACTCACTCATGGAAAATTCTAAGGGTTTAAATTTTATTTTTTAATTTAAGATCAATTAGCCAACACAGAGTACATCATTCATTTCAGATGTAGAGTTCCATGAGTCGTCAGTTGGGTGTGACACCCCGTGCGATCACCTCTCCCAGTGACCCCCTCCCCCAGCCCTCAGTGGAGGCCGGAGGCTCTCGTGATCGTCTCCCTCTCTGATTTCTTCCCAGTTTCCCTCCCTCCCCTGAGGTCCTCTGCTCTGTTCCTTGTGTTCCACCCGTGAGTGAAACCAGAGATCATTGACCTTCTCTGCCTGACTTCTCGCCGCATAATCCCCCCCAGTCCCGTCCGTGTCACTGCAGATGGTGGTGTCCACCCTTCCGGTGGCTGACGTCCTGTCGCCCCTGCCGTATCCAGCCTTGCTGAAGGCGTCCCGGCTCCGCCCGCAGGTGAGCTGCTGCGGCCGCTGTGAACGGGAGAACAGTGTGCGGTTTCCTCAAGGTAATCGACAGCAGAGCTGCCCTGCGGCCCGGGATTGCCCTCCTGGGTACGGACCCCAGAGACACGGATGCAGTGAAAAGAAGCTTTGGATCCTGACGAGGTGCCAATATTTCACTTTTCCTTTTGTTTCGAATCGTCTAAATTTGAACTCAGGAAACCAAAGCACAGGGCGCACCTGGTCGGGACACAGGGAGTTTGGGTTCTTCCACGTTGCCGTGTCTCTCGGCCAAGAACTGTGTCACCCTGCAGGGGGTGTGTGGGGAGAAGCGGACAGAGACCTGGTCTCAGAGAGCTGACAGGTTCATAGTGGCCCATGTCACACGAACAAACTGGGCCCCTGTGGGACATCTTCACTGTGTTAACGTAACAGAGAATGACTGTCCCCTTTACTTCACAACCACAAAGACCTGGAGTGACTGAGACTGTCCGATGAACGGCGGGGGGAGCCTCGTTGGGCCCGTCCTGTCCCCAGCATTGCCAGGTCCCCAGGGAGAGAGTCTACGTCTTGGCAGAAAGTCCTAAGGGACCAGGATGGACCATGTCTCACGACGGTAACTTTCTTCCCAAGTCCTAGTTCACCTCCAAAGTCCAGGTGAGTTGATGCTGGTCGCTCTGAAGGAATCTGAGGATGTTGTGTCACTTAATAGGACGATGAATCTAGCAAGTGTCCCGAACGCACGACACGTCTGCCCCTGCCCCTGCGCCCGTGGCCGCCATCACCGACTGCGCGGGACCTTCTGTCCGGGAGCCCAGAGGGCAGCTCGGAACCTTACCGTAGTGAAACAGCAGCCGTTACCAACCCCCTGGACTTGCCTGAGGCTGGGGTCCGTCTTCCGTCCCCGCAGGGGAGGCCATGGCGTGGGGGGAGGGGCGCTCGCCCTGGGACCACCGCCCGCGAGGACTCGCGCCGCCTCCCCCGCCGCGGCCGAGCGCCCCGCGGTCCGGGTCCGGATGTGAGGAAACGCGCGGCCGGAGCGGAGCAGAGGTGAGCGTCGGTGTCGCTTCTAGACCTTTCTGCCTCGGGTCCCCCCGTCCTCCGGACCCGAGCGAGGCCGTGACTTCCTCTGGCCCCTCGTTGCGCCCGCGCGGGGTCCCGTCCGCCCGGCGAGGGGACCCGGAGCGCTTGTCCTCGCGTTTGCAGAGACGCCACCGCGGGACGTGGGAAACCCCAGTCGCGTGCAGGCCTCGAACAGGGAGAACCTGCGCGCCTCGATGGTCTCACGTTTGCCTGATGCCGCGAAGGAGCGCGGAGGGAGCCGAGGGACTCCCGGGCTCGCGGTCCCTTTATTCGGAGCGTCGGTGCCTGTGCCGGACGCTGCAGGGACCCGGTGGGCGAACCTTCTCCTGTCGCGCTCGTCCCTGCGGCCCCGCAACCCCCCGAGCTGCTCCACGGCCGACTCGCGCGCTCTGGAGGTGAGAGAACAGCTCTTCCCTCGGACCCACCAAGCTGCGTCCTTCCCTTCGGCGCTTTTCCGCGGAGACGCCGTCAGGCCGGCTGTTCTCCCGCCGCTCTCGGTTTCCTTCTATTTCGGGGAACTGGTGGCCCCAGGGCTGGTCCGCTTTGACTGTTTGGGAAGGGAAGGCTCTTCCTCGTCTAGACAAATCGGGTTTCCGTACGGGCCTGGACGCTGCGTTCTTAGGACCCAAGGATTTCTGTGAAAGTCGTTAGCTTTTGGCCACGGCCAGTTTCTCCCCTGGGGGGTTCAGAATTCAAGGGGCCCCTCTCGTGGACACGCTGCCCCGGTCCAGTGCTTCCCGCCAACACGGGTGACCTGAGTGTCTCTCTGGTCCGCCAGGACTCCTCTCGTTTTGGGACTCGGTGTCGACGCCTCCGCCATCAGTCACGCGGCGTCTGTTGCCAGCGAGGGTTGGGGCGTTGCTCTCCCGGCTGTGGGTGTCACCCTCAATAAAGGTAACTGGCTGTTTCTTATACTATTTTTACATTTTGGAGTATTTTCAGGCACAAATGTGTAAAGGAATACCCAGACAGAGCAAATATGAACGTATTTCATAACATCACATCATCCTAGAAATTTAACATGGAAACACGGACACCGTCCTGTTACCTAGCGGCTACTTAATGCCACCAGCTAACACTAATGTTCTATTTCTCATGTTTCTGGACCCAGGCCACCATCCCACACGGCATTTAGTTATCCCGTCTCTTTAGCACTCTTTAACCTGAAACAGGGCTTGTTTTTCAACATCTTTCCACTTGATTTTATTTATTTATTTGTCAGAGGGAGAGAGAGCGAGCACAGGCAGGCAGAGGCAGAGGGAGAAGCAGGCTCCCCCCCACCCCCAGCAAGGAGCCCGATGTGGGACTCAATCCCAGGAAGCTGGGATCATGACCTGAGCGGAAGGCAGCTGCTTAACCGACTCAGCCACCCAGGCGTCCCAACATCTTTCCACTTTTAGAAGGTACGATGTAGTTATGCTGGAGAGTGTCCCTCCATCTGGTGTCTGGTAATTCCTCAATCGAATCCACGATACGCCTTTTGGGCGGGACGTGAGGATGTTCTCGGTGAACCTCAGGGGCGTCACGTAATGTCCGTTTTCCTCCTCGTGAGTGAGGTTCACTGTTCATTCGGTCACGGTGTTGCCTGTGATGTTTCTCCACGACTAAGATGTTCTGCTTTAAGATTAATGCGTCATGGAGAGCCACTCTGAGAGCGTCGCTATCTTGTCACTGTAGAATCTGTTGACGTTTCTTCTCTGAAACCATTACGACTGGGATGTGTGCCTGACGGTTCTGTATCCATTATTCTCCCTAAATTCGCTTTGTCTCCCATCCGTCAGCATTAATTCCGGGTCTGGGCTTGTCTCAGATTTCGTGCTCTCCGCAGCGGCGCGTGAGGGAGCCCACGTTCCCCCGCGATCTCGCCACCCCAATGTGGTGTTTCACCGGCTCCCTGTTCATCAGTCAGAGAGTCCGCACTGGTGTCCTTCAGGGGTGGGGGAGGGGCAGCAACATGTCCCCCAAGCGAGAAGACACTTGGAAACTCACAAATGATGCCAGCTACTCCATGCCATTTACAGGGCTTTTTTAAAATTGTTATTTAAGTCCAATTAAGTCCAATTATTTAAGTCCAAGGGATAGGACTTCATTGGTTTTTGATCTACTGATCTGATGGGTCACTGAACATTATAACGCCCAGTGAGCACCAGATCACATGCCCCGGTTAACATGCATCTCCGGGTTAGCCCCTCCCCCCACTCCCCTCCCCTTCTGCGGCCCTCGGGTTGTTTCCTGGAGTCCAGAGCCTCCTGTGGTTTGTCTCCCCCTGATTTCTTCCGGTTTGGTTTTCCCTCCCTTCCCCTATTGTTCGCTGCACTATTCCTTAGGTTCCCCATATGAGTGACACGATACGCTCATTGTCTTTCTCTGATTGACTTACTTCACATAATCCCCTCCAGTCCCTCCATGTGGATGCAGATGGCTGAGTGATATTCCATTGTGTATACGGACCACATCTTCTGCATCCATCTGTCTGTTGAAGGGCATCTCGGCTCCTTCCACAGTTTGGCTATCGTGGCTATTGCTGCTACGAACACTGGGGTGCAGGTCCCCTTCTTTGCATCTGTATCTTTGGGGTAAATACCCAGTAGTGTGATTGCTGGGTCATAGGGCAGCTCTATTTTGAACTTCTTGAGGAATCTCCACACTGTTTTCCAGGGTGGCTGCACCAGCCTGCATTCCCACCCACCAAGAGGGATCCCTCTATCCTTATCTTTTGAAGAGTTTTAATCAGGAAAGGAGGCTGTATTTTATCAAATGCTTTTTCTGCATCAATTTAGAGGATCATATGGTTCTTGTCTTTTATTAATGTGCTCAATCATGTTGATTTCATGAGTGCTGAACCACCCTTGCAGCCCAGGGATAAAACCCACCTGGTTGTGGTGAATAATCCTTCTCACGTACTGCTGGATCCTGCTGGCTAGCATCTGGCGTATTTTGGCATCCGTGTTCATCAGGAAAATTGATCTGTAATTCTCCTCCTTGATGGGGTCTTTGTTGAGGTTTGAGATCAATGTGATGCTGGCCTCATGGAAGTTTGGATGTTTTCCTTCCATTTCTATCTTTCCAAACAGTTTCAGTAGAAAAAGTATTATTTCTCCTTAAAATGTTTGGTAGAATCCCCTGGGACGCCACCTGGCCCTGAGCTCTGGTTTGTTGGGGGATTTTTGAGTAGTTTCCTTGCTGACTATGGATTTGTTAGGATTGTCCACTTCTTCCTGCTTCAGTCTTGGATGCATTCCTGGAAACTTATAAACCACCTTCTCTTCCAGATGCCTAGTTTGTGGGCATATAGCTGCTGGTGTTGGTCGTGATTTCTCCCCTTTCATTCATGATTTTATTAATTTGGGTCCCTTCTCTGCTTTTGGGTAAGTCTAGCCCAGGTTTATCACTTGCACTGAATCTTTCAGAGCAGCAGTTTCTAGTTTCTGTTTTATTGATTTCCACTCTCATCTTTATTGCTCTTCTCCTGCTTGGTTTAGGCTTTATTGGCTGTTCTTTCCCTGGGGCCTTTAAGTGTAAAAACAGCTTGTGCATTTGGGATTTTTCTGATGTTTTGAGAGAGACTTCATGGCTCTGTACTTCCCTCTAAGGACCACCTTTGCAGGATCCCACAGGTTTTGAAACAGAATGGTCAGAATCAACACGACAAGGAACAACGTTTGTTGGAGAGGATGCAGAGAAAGGGGAGCCTCCTACACTGTTGGTGGGAACGCAAGCTGGTGCAGCCACTCTGGAAAACAGTGTGGAGGTTCCTCAAGAAGTTCAAAATAGAGCTGCCCTATGACCCTGCAATTGCACAACCAGGTATTTACCCCAAAGATACAGATGTGGTGAAAAGAAGGGGCACATGCACCCCAATGTTCATAGCAGTGATGTCCACAACAGCCAAACTGTGGAAGGAACCAAGATGCCGTCCAACAGATGAATGGATAAAGAAGATGTGGTCCATATGCACCACTTACGGAATATCACTCAGCCATCAGGAAGGATGGATACCCACCATCTGCATCGACATGGACGGGACTGGAGAAGATGATGCTGAGTGAAATAAGTCGAGCAGAGAGGGACAGTGATCATATGGTGTCACTCATGTGTGGAGCGTGAGGAATAGCGGGAGAACCAGGGGGAAGGGAGGGAAATCCAACGGGGGAGAAGTCAGAGAGGGAGACGAACCCTAGAGACTATGGACCCCAGGAAACCATCTGAGGGTTTCAGAGGGGGAGGAGGCTGAGGGGAAGGGGCTGGGGGAGGGCGTGACTGGGTGGTGGTGCTGAGGGGGGCACATGTTGTGACGAGCACTGAGTGTTACACGCAACTAATGAGTCATTGAACAGGACACCAGAAACTAATGATGTGCTCCACCGCATCTAATGGAATAGAAGAGCCACGGGTGGCCCACAGACACGACAAGCTGCCCGGCATCCCTCATCATCCCGCCGGCGACCTGCACATCCAACCCCAGGGAGACCCCACCTTACCCCGGTCAGGCTGGATCGCATCTGCAAAGTGCGTGTTGGCAAGGATGCGGGAAAGGGGAGACGCTCCCGTGTCGCCGGGGGGACGTGAGCGCGGTCACTGCAGAGCACAGCAGGGCGGTTCCTGGAGACGGTGAAAGGACCACAGCCCGCGGTCATCGCGGCACTGGGCGTCTGCCCGCAGGGAGCTCGGGTCTGAAAACGCACGCACCGCTCTGTTGATTCGTGTTGTTTACAACAGCCCCGACCTGCATGTGCCCAAGCGTGCTCGACAGACGGACAGACGCGGGCGGGGCTGGTGGACGCTCGGCGGGACCCAGGAGCTGCGCACCAGCCGCCGTATGCCGAGCCCTGCGGGCGGGAGTCCGGGAGGTGAGTCCCCCAGAGAGGACAGATGCCGCACGATGGGACTTACGTGCTGACTCGGAAACAGAGAAGCGGAAACTGGAGACCGGAGACCGCGCTGGGGGTCGCCGGAGGAGCGGGAGGCGGGACCGCGAGCCGCCGCGGGGCCCGGACTCCCGGTTACGGAGCGAGTCACGGGAATGAAGGCGCAGCAGAAGGGGATCGTCGGGGCTGTCGCAGCACCGTGGGGTGACAGAGGTAGTGGCAGGCGTGGGGAGCGCAACGCGGGGACTTGGCACATCACCATGTGGTACACCTGAAACGGGGGTCCCGTGTGTCCGCTGCACGCGATTCAAGAGAAGCTCGGGGAACGGCGACATGACTCCACGGGCTCGGAGCGTCCGCGCGCCTCGGCCGGGGACGGTCACCTGTGGCAGGAGCACGTCTGCTCCGAGCCCGGGGCGCGCAGCGGGTAAGCGGCGGTGAACGCGCCAAGTAACTCCCGCGGGGAAGTTCTCCGAGGGGAGCCCGCGCAGTCTGGGGACAGCCTTGCGCCTTCGCTGATGGCAACCCCACCACGAAGCATGAGTTAAAGCAGAAATAATTCATTCAGGACATTGTAGACCGTCTCCCCTGGGCCAGTGCCTTAGAGACGCCGTCCTCCGGGAAGGGTTCCGCTGGACTCCTGCGCCGCGAAGCCTCGAGAATGACAGCTGCGAGGGTTAAGGACCGCGGGAATGGAGCCAAGAGCGTCTGTGTCCCCACCTCACCCCTGCCTGTAAGTCTCCGTGTCCCCGTCCGAGTCCACAGGAAGTGGCGGCAGGAACACACACCGGGAAAGAGCGTCTTCAACACGTGGTGTGGGGACAGTCAGACTGTGACGGTCCCTCAGCACCAGGGACGGCGGCAACAACTCTCACCAGTGGGCACTTGTGCTGGTCACGCCGGCCTGCTGAAGCGCGACCTTGAGGAGAAGCTCCCGGAGCAGCAGGCCTCTGGGGGAGAAGGACACACGTCCCTGAAGCTGAGCAGCTGGGGACCCCCCGCCTGCTCAGGGCCACCACCACCTCCTTCCGGTCTCCACTGTCTCCCCGCCTCAGAGAAGCCTGCTGTGACGGCGATCCCTGTTGATGTGCTCGCTCAACTTCAAGTTCATGCTGCTGGACCAGATGCACCTCACTCTTGTTTACCTGTAAGACTTATGATCCGCGTATGGCTCCCGTTCCTTCACGTCCACCCACGAGACCTATGGCTAATGCATAACCTTCTCCTCCTTTGTGGTAATCTTGTGTCTAATAAATACGGGGCTGAGGAGTTGTTGGGGCGCCAGTCCTTCCAGCGGTCGTCCCCTGCTCCCTCTCTTGCAGCAGACTTGTTTGTGCCTCATCCTTCTCCTGTGCGCCATCAGGAGGCGGCGTTGGACAGCCACGTGAAGAATGAAACTGGACCATTCTCTCACACCACACGCAAAGATAGACTCAGAATGGATGGAAGACTCAGTGTGAGACAGGAGTCCATCAGAATCCTAGAGAACACGGGCAGCTACCTCTCCCACCTCGGCCACAGCAACTTCTGGCTAGACCCATCTCCAAGGGCAAGGGAAACAAAAGCAAAAATGCACTCGTGGGACTTTGTCACGTTGAAAAGCTTCTGCACAGCAAAGGACACCGTCAACAAAACTACAAGGCAGCCTGTGGGAGGGGAGAAGCTTTTTGCAAATGACCTTACAGATAAAGGGCTGGCGTCCAGCACTGAGAAGTGCACGTGCTGTGATGAGCACCGGGTGTTAATACTTAACTAACGAATCCCTGACACTGCATCAAGGACTGAGTATGCACGACGCAGCCGCTGACTGACACAATAAAGGTGATTCAAGTCCACAGTGACAACACCAGAGGAATTCCGAAGATCATTAAATAAACCATGAAAAAAAAACCACCTCAAAGTCAACAGCCAGAGAACAAATAATCCCATCAAGAGATGGGCAGAAGCCATGAACAGACACTTCTCCAGAAAAGATCTACAAATGGCCAACAGACGCATGAAAAAGTGCTCAACATCACTCGGCATCAGGGAAACACAAATCAAAACCACAGTGAGATCCCGCCTCACACCAGTCAGAATGGCTAAAATTAACCAGTCAAGAAACAACAGGTGTTGGAGACGTTGCGGAGAAAGGGGAGCCTCCTACACTGTTGGTGGGAATGCAGGCTGGTGCAGCCACTCTGGAAAACAGCATGGAGGTTCCTCAAAGACTTAACAGAGCTGCCCTATGACCCTGCAATTGCACTACTGGGTATTGACCCCAAAGATACAGATGTGGTGAAAAGAAGGGCCATCTGTACCCCAATGTTCATAGCAGCAATGGCCACAGGCACCAAACTGGGGAAGGAGCCAAGATGCCCTTCAAAAGACAAATGGATAAGGAAGATGTGGTCCATATATTCAATGGAGTATCACTCCGCCATCAGAAAGGATGGACACCCTCCATTTGTACCAACGTGGATGGGACTGGAGGGGATTATGCTGAGTGAAGTCAGTCAAGCAGAAAAAAGTCAATGATCATATGGTTTCACTCATATGTGGAACATAAGGAATAGCACGGAGGACATTAGGAGAAGGAAGGGGAAAATGAACAGGGGGAAATCCGAGGGAGAGACGAACCATGAGAGACTGTGGACTCTGAGAAACAAACTGAGGGTTTCCGAGGGGATGTGGGTGGGGGATGGGCTAGCTGGGTGATGGGTACTGAGGAGGGCACAGGTTGTGATGAGCACTGGGTGTTGTATTCAACTCACGAATCACTGAACACGACATCAAAAACTAATGATGTACCATACAGCGGCTTACTGAACATGATAAAAATAAAAGAGTCAAACTTGGAAAAACGGAACATAGACTGGCCGTTACCAGGGGTGTGGGGATGGGCAAACTGGGAGTTACTGCTGAACAGGTAGGAAATTCTAGTTATGCAAGACAGTTAAGTTGTAGAGATCCGTTCAACACTGTGCCTACAGCTAACGTATTATAGCGTACATTTTTAAATCTGCTGAGGTTTGGGGGAGATAGTGGAGGGAGAGGATCCCGTGCTCACCTCATCCCATGGACACACTGAGACAACAGTATCTGTACAAGTAAGTCTGAAGATGACGAAGACACAGAACAGATCTTCCACCGCTAACCATGGACAGAGACTGCCTTGAGCAGGGTGGGGGGTAGAGATGCCACTGGGCACCCAAACCCTCGCACAACTAGCCCCACATAGGAGACACATCACAAGCCTGGGGAAGTGGATCGATCCCACCCCAAGTACCCAGGCTCTGGGGACCCCCACTGAGAAGTTCCCATAACACTTGACTTTGAAACCCAGCAGCCTTAACCCTGGGAGCTTTAAGAAATTAGCAGGCTAGCTTTTATTTCACACAGTACTTGGAAGTCCTAGCCACAGCAATCAGATGATGACAATGAAGAGCAGGGACCCTTATGGGTAAAGAAGTTAAACTGTCACTATTTGCAGATGACGTATATAGAAAATCCTAAAGACTCCTCCCCAATAAACTGCTAAAAGCAATAAATGAATTAAGTAAACTTCAGGATACAAAATTAATACCCAGAAATCAGCATTTCTACACACTAACAACAAAGTAGCATAAACAGAAATTAAGAAAATAACTCCATTAACAATGGCATCAAAAAGAACAAAATACCTAGGAGTAAATTTAACCAAAGATGTGAAAGACTTGTACTCTGTAGACTAAAACACTGATGAAAGCAGTTGGAGATGCCACAAAAGGATATTCCATGCTCATGTCTTGAAAAAACTATTAAAATATCCATATTACTCCAAACAACCCACAGATTCAGGGCAGTCCCTATTAAAACACCAACAGCATTTTTCACAAAACTGGAACAAAATACTAAAACGTGTATGGAACAACAAAACACATCAAATAGCCAAGGCAATCTTGAGAAAGAAGAACAAAGCTGCAGGTGTCAAAATCCCAGATTTCAAGATACATTACAAAGCTGTAGTAATCCAAACAGCATGATGCTGGCACAAAAATAAACACATCAATCAACAGAATAGAGTGGAGAGCCCCAAAATAAGCCCACTCTCGTATGGTCAATTACAAAAGAAATAAGAATATGTAACGGGGGAAAAGACTGTCTCTTCAATAAATGGCTCTGGAAAAACTGGATAGCTACCTGCAAAAGATTGAAATTGGACTTTTTACACTATACACAAAAATAAACCCAAAATGAAAGAACTAAATGTGAGAGCTGAAACCATGAGACTAGAGGAGAGCATGGGTAGTAATCTCTCGGACATGACCCTTAGCAACATGGTCACGGATACATCTCCTCAGGCAAGGAAGCAAAAGCAAAAATAAACTAGTGGGTGAGCCTGGTGGTGGGTATTAAGGAGGACACGGATTGCACAGAGCACTGGGTGTGGTGCACAAACAGTGAATATTGAAACACTGAACAAATAAAATTAATGGAAAAAAATAAACTATTGGGACTACATGAAAACAAAAAGCTTTTGCACAGTCAGGAAACCAGCAACAAAACAAAAAGGCAAACTACTGAATATGAGAAGATATTTGCAAACAACTTATATCCCAACAGGTCAATGTCCAAAATGTACATAAAATTATACAACTCGGGGTGCCTAGGTAGCTCAGTGGGTTAAGCCTCTGCCTTCAGCTCAAGTCATGATCTCAGGGTCCTGAGATCAAGCCCCGCATTGGGCTCTCTGCTCGGTGAGGAGCCTGCTTCCTCCTCTCTCTCTGCCTGCCTCTCTGCCTACTTGTGATCTCTGTCTCTCAAATAAATAAATGAAATCTTTAAAAAATATATACAAACAATCTAGTTAAAAAGCAGAACAGACATTTCTCCAAAGAAGACATACGGATGGTCAACAGACATCCTGAAAAGAGGCTCAACATACTCATCGTCAGGGACACGCAACTCAAAATCACAATGAGATACCACCTCCCACCTGTCAGAATGTGTAGAATGAAAAAGACAAGATAACAAGTGTGGGGTGAGGATGTGGATAAAAAGGGACCCTCACACACCTGGTGGAAATAAAAGCTGGTGAAGCCACTGTGGAAAACAGTATGGATGTTCCTCAAAAACTAAAAAGACACTTCTCCAATGAAGACATACAAATGGCTCTCAGACCCATGGAAAAATGTTCATCGTCACTAGCCATCAGGGAGATTTAAATCAAAACCACAAGGAGATGCCACCTTATACCAGTTAGCATGGCCAAAATTAACAAGGCAAGAAACAACAAATGTTGGAGAGGCTTTGGGGAAAGGGGGGTCCTCTACACTGTTGGTGGGAATGCAAGCTGGTGTAGTTACTTTGGAAAACAGTGTGGAGATTCCTATGACCCAGCAATTGCACTACTGGGTATTTACCCCAAAGATACAGATGTGGTGAAAAGCAGGGCCATATGTACCCCAGTGTTCATAGCAGCAATGGCCACAATAGCCAAACTATGGAAAGAGCCAGGATGTCCACTGACAGAGAAAGATGTGGCCTATATACACAATGGACTATTCCTCAGCCATCAGAAAGGATGGATACCCACCTTCTGTATCAACATGGACGGGACTGGAGGAGATTATGCTGAGTGAAGTAAGTCAAGGAGAGAAAGGAAATTACCATATGGTTCCACTTACTTGTGGAGCATAAGGGATAACACGGAGGACATTGGGAGATGAAGAGGAGAAAGGAGTTGGGGGAAATCAAAAGGGGAGATGAACCATGACACTGTGGACTCTGAGAAACAAGATGAGGATTTTGGAGGGGGAGGGGTGGGGAGAATGGGTAAGCCTGGTGGTGGGTATTAAGGAGGGCACGGACTGCATGGAACACTGGGTGTGGTGCATAAAAAGTGAATCTTGGAACACTGAAAAAATAAAACTGAATTGAAAAAACTAATTATGTACTGTATGGTGACTAACATAAAAATAATAAAGAAAAGAAGATGAAAACACTAATTTGTAAAGATACATGCATGTCTGTGTTCATTGTAGCATTATCTACAATAGCCAG
>PISX010035774.1:0-12590 GCA_004024625.1 Mellivora capensis | reverse complement strand
GGATCGGGAGGGAGACAAACCATAAGTGACTCTTAATCTCACAAAACAAACTGAGGGTTGCTGGGGGGAGGGGGTCGGGAAAGGGGGGTGGGGTAATGGACATTGGGTTGGGGAGGGTATGTGCTATGGTTAGTGCTGTGAAGTGTGTAAACCTGGCGATTCACAGACATGTACCCCTGGGGATAAAAATACATTATATGTTTATAAAAAATAAATAAATAAAAATATTTTTAAAAAAGAACCATTGGGCTGGAGGATACCTTAGGACAGTCTTGTACATAGATTATGGATTAAAGAGTTTAGCTGAAACCCTAGATTTATATCTACGGTGTCCTAGAACTACAGATATTATAGAAATTGCTTGATAGCACAAGCTTAGTGATAAGATAGTAACTGAATATAAACAGTGTTTTATCTTACAAGAAGGATTATCTCCATCCAAGACATCTCTTGAAGAGTTAAACTAGGAAGCCACAATATCTCCTGTGGAAGAAGTCCATCAGCTCAATAATTGTGTGAAGGATTATTGCAGAAAATTTTTAGAGACTTCTGAGGTTCCATATGATAATGCGTATATACACACATACACCACAAGATAGTACAGAGGGTTAGTCTATAAGACTGTTCAGTGAACTCATCATGACAAATGATGTGCCTCCAAAGAACTGGAAATTACTATCCAACCTTGCATTTTTGCTTTTGATGAAATTTAAGATGCAGTCTGTTTCCTCCATTTCTGCTCATCTTTTTTTTTTTCTTATCTTAAAATATTATACATGTTAGGGGCACCTGGATGGCTCAGTGGGCTAAAGACTCTGCCTTTGATTTAGGTCATGATCCCAGGGTCCTAGGATCGAGCCCCGCATCAGGCTCCCTGTTCAGCAGGGAGCCTGCTTCTCCCTCTCCTGCCTGCCGCTCTGCCTACTTGTACTCTCTATCTTTATGTCAGATTAATAAATAAAATCCTTTAAAAATATATTATACATGTTAATTGCTAGGATTTGACTGGATTAAGTAAAATACCTTATTTCTTTTATTTTTAATGGCTCCCTTCATATATGGATGCAGAGACAGAGAGATGGGTATAAGGCTTATTTTCCCCTAGCTTTCATTTAAAGTGAAGCTGTACAATAACTGCATTGAGCACTATAGAATGATGAAAGCCAATCTAGGCCAGGATGTGCAGAAGAGGGAAAAAAGCATCATTAGTGAGGCTAGAAGTCATAAAGCAAAGTCAGTACTCTGACAGAGAATAAAGTCTAATCTGATATTCACAAAGAGTCCCTAGTACACATTTAGTAGTTTATGCATCATCTTATTGACTCAAAATATTTCTGCATTTTGTTTGTACTATATAGGAATCTTTATGGGTCTTCATGAAATTTTCTGTCCTTGGTCAAAGGATTGATAATTAAGCCTAGGTCTTAAAGAATATACCCATTAGCAGTCAGAACAGAAGTAATATTTTAACATGCAATCTATTCTCCCTATTGTTATGTACTCCTAAAATATGTCACTATTAGTCTTCCTCTAGATATTTACCCTTCTTGAAATTTTCCTTAACTTAGCCTTGAAAATTATATTTTAACTGTGGTCAGCATTGATTTATAACAAGGAAAGGACATATTCAGTTTCCTGGAGGGATAAGGATACAGATCAATCTTCTTCCTCACCATTATTGTTTCCCTTGGGACCTTGATTCATTAATTATTTCACCCTCAGTTTCCTAAATTTTCAATCCATACTTTTCTATAATGTACTCCCTTCATAGGAATAAAGAGGGAAGGGAATTATTTGAGTGCTGATCATGGGGCATTAAAAACTTTCTTTGTAAAAAAATTTTTTTACATCTCTTTCTGGTGTCCCTGAATATGTAAGCATGGGTCTATGTCTACCAAACTCAGTGTTGTAGAGTTACTTTTACCTTTTGCTAAGGTGGGTTGGGATCAGTAGGGTCAGGAGCACAGCACCTAACAGTCATGTCATTACACATTTGTTGGAATAAGAATAAAATAATGAATCCTTTTCAAACAAATTTACAGGTATTACCATGTTCTCTATAAGGATGTCCTTTTGTGTTTAGCAGTTAACCAGCACTGAATTTTGTCTACCTTCATCTAGAGTGACAAACCATTCAAGTGTGTTCAGGACTGAGAGGTTTTCTGGGCTGCAGAACTTACTGTTAAAACTGGGAAAGTCCCACATAAACCAGGACTACTGGCCTCCCTATTTTCTTGCTACTAGCAATGTCTTTTTCTTTAGTGTTCATCAGTGATTCCCACTTTTGTCCAAATGCTTGTGAATCACAACCTCACAACCTGTGTAGTCTATAATGAAAAGGAAAAAAGATATATGAACTGTGATGTGTTGTGGTGGTTCCTAAAGTAGTCCAGCAGCAGCAGCATTTGAGCACTTGTTAGAAAGAAAAATTCTCAGGCCCCAAGCTGGACATACTTAATCAGAAACTGAGGTATTGGAAGCCAGCAGTTTGTGTTTTTAGCATGCCCTCTGGGGATTATGTTGCCTTCCAAAGTATGAGAACCACTGAAGGGAAGAGCCTTGTTGCTGATCTCTAGGCCCTATTTTGAACTACAGTTTGTTCTTCAGTTTTCTCTTCTTCATTTAAAAATGGAGGCCTTGGACAGGGCAACATCTAAAGGCTCTGTCACTCTAATTTTGTTTGACCTCATAGCTTAAATTTTCTCATGAGTAGGGTAACGAAAATACCTACCCCACAGGTTTTTCTAGCAAATTTGTGATTATCAAACAAGATTTTTGCAGCACATAGTGATAACCAATAATAATAGCTAACTCATGGGGCTTTCCATGTGCCAGACACTGTTATAACTGCTTTTAATCCCTACAGAAAACCTACCCCTAGAAATAGAGGCAATGAGAAATTAAGTGGTTTAGCCAAGGTCATATAGCTAAATAAGTGTCAGAGTTTGGATTAGAATTTCGAAAATCTGGCCACAGAGACAGTGCTTTTAATTAATACACCATCTCCCAAAATAAATATTAATTCCTTCCCTCTTGTCCATATTCCAACAATATTTACATTCTAGCTGACCATTCATTAATCATCATCTGCACTACTAAGTTCCTACCAATAAAACCTTAAGAGAACCATGATAATATCTAGATGTTTTGCAAATAGTTTATAAGTACCCACCAACTCCCCCGACTTTTTAAAAAACAGTGTTCTTCACATTTACTTCTTCCAAAGGTAGAAACTTGTTGATAGAAAGAAATCAATCCATTCAGCATTTTTCCTTCCTTCCACACTCTTGCAAAATATGTCAGCTGTTAGGATCAAAACCATTTTATAGGATATATTGATATCACTGCCCCAGGAAGCTCTTGGGCATATTGGAGATCCACTCACACAGCCAGCTGGTGGCTTACTTGTGAAGTCAGGCCATGTCTTTGTTCTTGCCTCCTTAGGCCTACAGCTCCCCAGAGCCAAAGACCCTGGTGGATATGGTTCTACTTTATTGTCAGATCTACATTCAGGGGTTGGTGGTTTTGTGGGTAGTTTATCCTACTCCTTGGCTTTAAGCAGTGGGCCTGGCTTTTGTCCTTCATCTTGCTCAGAGCACTTTTGGACCACTCAGAGTGTAAAGTCTTAGCTTGACTAATGGAATCCAAGCTTCCTTTCTGAAAAAAATCATCAGGCATTTTTACAATTGTAAAAATCATCTTAACCCCTGTTGGTATGTATCATATAGTTTCATAGTGGTGTTCTAACCTACTTTTTTATGGGTAGATAAGCATGGTAATTTATCCTGTGCCAAGTAAATCACAGGGTCAATCCTATGTGAACCTATGAAGTCAGTGAAGGTTTTTCTCTGCTAGCCCCACCTTTCTCTATGGCCTATCCTTTGTCCCATTGATGATGGCTACTCCCTCCAATTCAGGTACTCAGTATCCTCTCACCTTCTGCTTTCTAAATCCCTCTCTGATGCCTTGACTGGGTCAGTGTACTGTCATATAAAGAGCATGGACTTGGATCAAACTGGGCTTGAACTCCATCTTTGCCTCTGACTAGCCTGGTAAATTTGGGGAAGTCACTTTCCTTCCTTGAGCCTATGTTTCTTCATCTGCAAAGTGAGACTTATAAATGTCATCTACCTGCTAAAGCTGTGATGAAGAATGAAATGAGGTTGTGTGAAAAAAAAAAGGAATGAGGTTGTGTGCATAAAATGTGTACCACAGTGAGCAGCACATAAATACTCAGTAGTGGTTTATTTTTGTCACCAACATCATTTGAGCAAATAGGAGGGAAGAAGCCTAGTCTGTGTGTTTGACAGAAATCAGCATTCTACTTAGATGGAAGGAGAAAAGCAATGAAAGTCAGACTTGGAAAACTGTGTGGAAATGCTAGGAGAGTAGACAGGTCATGAAATGACACATATGGGCAAAGCATTCAAGCACAGCCTTAGGGCTTATAGATAGGAAGCTGGTTTGAGTAGGTGCTGCAGGAGGTGACAGCTGAAAGGGCAGAACAGATCAGAGAAAAAGGGCAGAGGATGGATCAGAGCGCTTGATGAGACAAGAAGAGTCTGGAGTGTTACAGGCAGAGTGGCTTGATAACAAAGGTGATAAGATAAATGAGGCAGGTAGGCAGGCACCTATGTCTGCCATGATGTCTAGTTAAGATAGAACACATACTTACATATGTAACTTCACCATCTCCCAAAAACCCAGTGAAACTACTGCAAAATTATATTTTAAAGGATTGGAAGGGCAGGAAAGAAGGCAACAACTAAATTTTGAATGCTGAAAAGCAGATGTGAATAGTAATTGCCTTAGCAGTGAATCTTAAACCCTTAGTGGGAGAAGCCAAAACCCAACCTCATTCATTACCCCGTTTTCCACCCCACCTACAAGAATATTCAAAGGTGGAAACAGATATCTCTGGAAGTGGAGGGAGTTAGTGGGCACCAAAATAATGAGGTTTGTTTAAAAACTTTTCAAGAATTTACAAACCTTGTGGGTAATAAGGAGAGCACATACTGCATGGAGCACTGAGTGTAGCACATAAACAATGAATCTTGGAACACTGAAAAAAATAAATTAAATTAAAAAAAGAATTTCCAGGGTGCCTGGGTGGCTCAGTGGGTTAAGCCTGTGCCTTTGGCTCAGGTCATGATCCCAGGGTCCTGGGATTGAGCCCCGCATCAGGCTCTCTGCTCCACAGGGAGCCTGCTTCCCCATCTATCTCTGCCTACTTGTGATCTCTGTCAAATAAATAGATAAAATCTTTTAAAAAAATGAAAAGAAGGTGAGGGAAGCCACGCTTGAATACTTAAAAAAAAAAAAAAAGAATTTCCAAACCCTCTCCTGCATTTGATACCTGACTAAACTGAGAATATGAACCTTCCCTGCCCTGACAGAAGTCTGGAGTGTTATTCCCTGAAATGCAGAGGACTCTGGCCTGGGAGCTAAGGGCTGGAATCTCATGTTAAAAACAGAAGAGTTAGTTAATTAGAGATATGCATCCTGAAAGCTGTAAATCCCCATTCTTCTCCACCTCAGACTAAAATTCTCGCAGCTGGAATTTTTCTGTGAGCCACTTGATAAACTCAAGAGAAAAATATCTAAGGGTAATGACACTAAAGTGTTGCCAAAAAGAACCCAGCTGAAATACTCTATGGTGAGGCTCATAGAATGCTATTGTAAGGTAGACAGAAGGAGAAAGAGATCCATCTAGTTGAGGATATTTATTATTAGAAATGCAGGGGAGAGTTCAGATGGCAGCACAGTAAGAGGACCCTAGGTTTCTCCCATCCCTCAAACACAACTAGATAACTATCAAGTCATTCTAAATGCCCCAGAAATTAACATGAAGACTGGAAGAATAAATTCCACACTTAAATGGAGAGAAGACACTACATCCAAGAAGGTAGAAAGTGTGGAGATGTGGTTTGGAGGAGAAACAGATCACAGGAGCTGCAATGGAAAGGGAGCTGTGGTTGTGGAGAAAGACAAGAGAGAGGGGAGCACACAGGGGAACACACAAGGAGAACACTTCCCCCAAAGCTATGGGCTAGGAAAAGTAGGACTGATTTTTTGTGAGTTCTTGCAGCCATCAGGGCTTAAAGACTAGAGTTTTAAAGATTGGTGGGCTTGGCTAACATAGAGCCTTGAGGGAACTGTCCTACTCCTGGAGAGAAGGCAGGCAAACAACCCAGGGAGAGATGGCATGGAAACAGCAATCTGAGGAACACCTGGGGCACACAGGGAATTGGTTTATTTGTTCTTGGAGTGTGTCCCTGGTCCCCGAGAGGTAGCATTCACTGAGACAACATTCTGGGGACAAAGGAGCCCGCTGGTACCATTTCTTTCCCCCACTCCTCAGCATAAATGCAGAGCCACCTGCAGAAGGCAGCTTGGCCCCAGCACTGGTTGCCTAGTCTGCTTGCTCCAGGTCCCACACCCCTGCATTCTGGCACAACTACCCTTCTCAGTCAAACCTGCCTCAGTCTCAGTGAAACCTTCCCTTAGAAGATCAATGCAGGCCCCTACCTGTACCATGTCCCCAAAGCCTGGAGATTTAAAAGTCAGCAGGCTAGGCTGGGCTAGAGCTCAAAAGGCACAGTGATGTTTCTGGAGAGAAGGCAAGCAAACAACCCATAGACAGTGTGGAAATAGCAATCTGGAAAACATCTGGTTCACATGGTGGGTTTGGGGGGGTGGATTATGCACTTTCAGGGAGTGCATCCCTGAGAACAGTGGGCACAGAGACCCCTCTCTGGGGAATAAGGAGCTGGCTGGTGCCATTGCCTTCCCCCACCCCTCAGCATAAACACAGAACCACCTTTGGTAAATAGCACACTGCCAACACTCTCTGCCTAACCTCTATACACCAGGTCCCACACCCTCGTCCTCTGCTGCTACTGCCCTTCTTGGTCAACTGTGCCTAGTCCCACCATGGTGGCCCCTTCCCCAAAAGACCAACAGAAACTCCTGCCCACACAATGTCTCCTGACCAGAGAGTTCTGCAAGGCTTCGGTTCTAGTGGAATTGGTATCAGGTCTTATTTAACAAGCAGACCAGATCACACCTAATTAAAACTCACCACATTTGGGCCAAGGCCTGAACACTGCCCACTGCAGGCAAGGAGAAATTCGGCAGACAACTGGCCTGAAGGATAGAGCAGCCAAAACACAGCAGAGTTTATGCAGCATGCACCAGAGACATTCCCTGAGGTGGCAGGCCCTGGACACTATAAGACCTATTCTTCATGAAGCCATTACTCTCAGGAGCAGGAAACATAACAGGCTTATCTAACACAGAGAAGAAGACAGAAATTTAGGGGGAAAAAATCCCATGACAGAGGGATTCATCCCAAGTGAAAAAACAAGATCACGCCAGAGATCTAAGTGAAACAAAGTTAAGTAACATGCTTGATGGAGAATTTAAAGCAACAACCATAAGAATATTTTCTGGGATTAATAAAAGAATGGAAGACTTCAGGGAGACCCTTACAACAGAGATAAGAGATTTAAAAAATCAGAAATGATAAATGCAATAACTAAGATTTGAAATACACTTGATGCAGTGAACACAAGAATGGAAGAAGCAAAAGAATGAATAAGTGATATGGAAGATAAAGTAATGGAAAATAATGAAGCTGAAAAAAAAAGAATTATGGAACAAGAGTAGAATTAGGGAACTCAGTAATTCCATCAAACATAATAGCATGCATGTTATAGGAGATCCACAAGAAAGAAAGAAAAGGGGACAGAACATTTACTTGAGGAAATAATAGCTGAAAATTTCCCTGATCTGGGGAAGAAAACAGACATCCAGATCCAGGAAGCACAGAGAATTCTGATCAAAATCAACAAAAGCAGGCCAATACCAAGGCATATTCTAGTTAAATGTGGAAAGTCTAGTGATAAAGAAAAAAATTTTAAAGCAAGACAAATGAAGTACTTCATTTATGAGGCAAAACACATAAGACTAGCTGGACATTTATCAACAGAAACTTGGCAGACCAAGAGAAAGTGGCATGTATATTCAGCATGCTGAATGGGAGAAATCTGCAGCCAGGAAGTTCTATCCAGGAAGGCTATCATTCAGAATAGAAGGAGAAGTTAAGAGTTTCCCAGACAAACAAAAACCAAGGAGTTAGTGACCACTAAAGCAGCCCTGCCAGAAATACATATGGGACTCTTTGAGTGGAAAGGAGAGACCAAAAGTGACAATGACAAGAAAGGATCAGAGAAAATCTCCAGAAACAATGACAAAACAAGGAATAAAATTGCACTAAATACATATCTATCAAAATTACTCTGAGTGTAAATGGACTAAAGTTTCAATCAAAATACATAGGGTGTCAGAATGGATTTTAAAAAGCAAGACCCATCTATATGCTGCTAAAAAGAGACTCGTTTTAGACTGAGAGACATATGCAGATTGAAAGTGAGGGGCTAGAGAAACATTTATCATGCAAATGCATATAGAAAGCCAGAGTAGCAATATTTATATCAGACAGACTGCACTTTAAACCAAATACTATAACAAGAGGTAAAGAAGGGCAATATATCATAATAAAGGGGGCAATCCAAAAAAAGATGTAACAATTGTAAATATTTATACACCCAATTTGGGAGCACCCAAATATATAAAACAATAACTAACCTAAAGGAACTCATTGATAATAATACAAAAATAGTAGGGGACTTTAACATCCCACTTACAACAATGGACAGATCATCTAAGCAGAAAATCAACAAGGAAAAACTGACTTTGAATGACACACTGGACCAGATGAATTTAACAGATATATTAGGAACATTCCATCCTAAAGCAGCAGAATATGCATTCTTTTCAAGGGTACATGGGACATTCTTCAGAACAGTCACACTGGGTCACAAATCAGGCCTCAATGAATACAAAAAGACTGAGATCACACCAAGCATATTTTCTGACCACAGCACTATGAAACTTGAAGTTGTCCACAAGAAAAAATTTGGAAAAAGCACAAATACGTGCAGGTTAAACAACATGCTACTAAGAAATGAATAGGTCAACCAGAAAAATGAAAGAAAAAATTTAAAAATACATTGAAACAAATGATAGTGAAAACACAACAGCCAAAACCTTGGGATGCAGCAAAAGTTGTCCTTGGAGGGAAGTATATGGCAATACAAGACTGCCTTAAGAAGCAAGAAAATTTTGAGATAAAAAACCTAACCATATACCTAAAGGAGCTAGAAAAAGAACAACAAACCAAGCCTAAAGCCAGCAGAAGGGAAGTAATAAAGATTAGAGCAGAAATAAATGATATAGAAACTAAAAAAGCAATAGAACAAATCAATGAAGCCAGGAGCTGGCTCTCTGAAAGAATTAATAAAATTGATAATCCCCTAGCCAGAATTATCAAAAAGAAAAGAGAAAGGATCCAAATAAATGAAATCACAAATGAGAGACAAGAAAGAGTAACCAACACCACAGAAATACAAATAATTATAAGAGAGTATTAGGAAAAATAATATGCCTATAAATAGGACAACTTGAAAGAAATGGATAAATTTCTAGAGACATATTAACTAGTAAACTGAAACAGGAAGAAATAGAAAAACTTGAACAGACTCATAAGCAAAGAAATTGAATCAATAATAAGAAATCTCCCAAGAAAAGTCCAGGGTCAGATGGTTACACAGGGGAATTCTACCAAACACTTAAAGAAATGTTAATACCTATTCTTCTCCAACTATTCCAAAAAATAAAAATGTAAGGGAAACTTCCAAATTCATTCTATGAGGCCAACGTTACCCTGATACCAGATAAGACTCCACAAAAAAAGGGAACTATGGCTCAATATCCCAGATGAACATGATGCAAAAATTCTCCATAAAAATACCTTAAAAATTGAATCTGTTAAATGCATTAAAAGAATCATTCATCACAATCAACTGGGATTTATTCCTGGGCTACAAGAGTAGTTCAATATTCACCAATCAATGTGATTGATATGCTACATGAATAAAAGAAAGGATAAGAACCATATGATCCTTTCAACAGATGCAGAAAAAGCATCTGACAAAGTACAACATCCATTCATGATAAAAATCCTCAACTAAGTAGGTTTAAAAAGAACATACCTACTTATAATAGAAGCCATATATTAAACAACCACAGCAAATATCATAATCAATGAGGAAAAACTAAGAGAATTTACTCTGTGGTCAGGAACAAGAGAGATGTCCACTCTCACCATTGTTATTTAACATAGTAGTAAAACACCTAGCCACAGCAATCAGAGAACAAAAATAAATAAAAAGCATCCAAATTGGCAAGGAAGAAGCCAAACTTTCACTGTTTTTAGATGACATGATACTTTATATAGAAAACCTGAAATACTCAACCCAGAAATTGCTGTAACTGATACATGAATTCAGTAACGTCACAGAATACAAAGTCATCATTCAGAAATCTGTTGCATTTCTATACACTAATAACAAAGCAACAGAAAGAGAAATAAAGGAATCAAATCCATTTATAATTGTACCAAAAACCATAAGATGCCTAGGAATAAACCTAACCAAAGAGGTAATAGATCTGTACTCTGAAAACTATAAAACATGTATTAAAAAGTTGAAGATGACACAAAGGAATGGAAAAACATTCCATGTTCATGGATTGGAAGAACAGATATTATTAAAATAAAAACTGTATTACCCAAAGCAATCTACACATTTAATGCAATCCCTATCAAAATACCAACAGCATTGTTCACAGAGCTAGAACAAACAATACTAAAATCTGTAAGGAACCACAAGAGCTTGAATAGCCAATACAACCTTTTAAAAGGAAAGGAAAGCTGGAGGCATCACAATTCCAGACTTCAAGTTAAATTACAAGGCTGTAGTATTGGCACAAAAATAGACACATAGATCAAAGGAACAGAATAGAAAAGCCAGAAATAAACCCACAACTCTATGGTCAATTAATCTATGACAAAGCAGGAAAGAATGTCCAATGGGAAAAAGACATTCTCTTCAATAAATAGAGTTGGGAAAACTGGACAGCCACATGCAAAAGAATGAAACTGGACCACTTTCTTAAACCATACACAAAAATAAATTCAAAATGGATGAAAGACCTAAATGTGAGACCTGAAACAATAAAAATCCTAGAAGAAAGTACAGGCAGTAAACTGACATCAGCCATAGCAACTTTTTCCCAGATATGTCTGTTGAGGCAAGCAGAATAAAAGCCAAAATAAATTATTGGGACTAATCAAAAGAAAAAGCTTCTGCACAGTGAAGGAAACAATTAACAAAACTAAGAGGCAACCTACAGAATGGAAAGAGATATTTGCAAATGACATATCCTATAAAGGGTTAATATCCAAAATACATAAAGATCTTATAAAGCTCCACACCCAAAAAACAAATAATCCAGTTAAGAAATGAACAGGAGACATGAATAGACATTTCTCCAAAGAAGACATACAGATGGCTAACAAACACACGAAAAGACACTCAACATCACTCATCATCAGGGAAATACAAATCAGAACTACAATGAGGTATTTCCTCACACCTGTCAGAATGGATAAAATGAACAACATAGGAAACATCAGATGTTGGTGAGGATGTGGCGAAAGGGGAAACCTTTTATTTTGTTGATAGGAATATAAACTGGTGCTGCCACTGTGGAAAACAGTATGGAGTGTCCTAAAAATTTACAGATAGAACTATGATCCAGCAATTGCACTACTAGATATTTATCCAAAAAATACAAAAAGACTAATTGAAGGAATACATGCACCCTAACGTTTACAGCAACATTATTTACAATAGCCAAATTATGGAAAGTACCCAAATGTCCATGGATTGATGAATGGATTAAGAAGATGTGGTGTATATAAATACAATGGAATAGTACTGAACCATCAAAAATAATAAAATCTTTCCATTTGCAATAACATTGGATGGTGCTAGACAGTATTATGCTAAGCAAAATAAGTCAGAGAAAGACAAACACCATATGATTTCACTCAAATGTGGAATTTAAGATGTAAAATAAATGAACATAGAGTGGAAAAAAGAGAGGAAAACCAAGAAACAGACAATTTACTATAGAGAACAAACTGATGGTTACCAGAGGGGAGGTTGGTGGGGAATGGGTTAAATAGGTGATGGGCATTAAGGAGGGCACTTGTGATGAGCACCGGGGAGTGTATGTAGGTGTTGTGTGACTAAATTCTATACCTGAAACTAATGTTTCATTGTATATTGACCAACTGGAATTTAAATAAAAATTTACCAAAAAAAGAAAAGAATTCCTTTTATAGTATCATCAAAAAGAATAAAACAATGAGGAATAAATTTAATGAAAGATGTACAAGCGTTGTATTTGCTGAAAGGAAAATATTGCTGAAAGAAATTAAAGAGGACGGAAATAAACGGAAAGTCATCCTGCCTCAGTAAACTGAATACATAATATTAAGATGCCCGTCATCCCCAAGGCAATGCAGAGATTCAATACAACCCGTATCAAAATCTCAATGAGTTGTTTTGCAGAAATGTAAAAGCCAATCGTAAATGCATGTGGACCTGCAAGGGACACAG
>PISX010035773.1:0-12588 GCA_004024625.1 Mellivora capensis | reverse complement strand
ACTGAGGGTTGCTGGGGGGAGGGGGTCGGGAAAGGTGGGTGGGGTAATGGACATTGGGGAGGGTATGTGCTGTGGTTAGTGCTGTGAAGTGTGTAAACCTGGCGATTCACAGACATGTACCCCTGGGGATAAAAATTTGTTTATAAAAAATAAAAATTAAAAAAAATGTTGTGTTTGATCCTCATAATCTTAAATTGGAAATACCTGTTTGAATATTCGTGACTTTTTCATTTTACCAAACACTCCGGTGAGCACACAAACACACAAATTTCCTGCATACTGAAAATACCTCAAAAACATTATTTCAGTTGCAGTGCACCCTCCTAGTGCTCAGGTACGGTATCCAAATACCATTTGGTATTAAGAGGATTTGACTTCCAAATAGAAGTTACTTTTTTCTTTTGACATAAAGTGAATTCTAAGAATACACATTTTTCTTCACAAGTGCTTATTTGTGACCAAAGCTTCTGTAGTCCTTATAGCAGCATTCTTCAATAGAACTTGGACCCAATGGAGATGTTTTATATCTCTTCTGTTCAGTATGGCAGCTGATGAACACTTAAAATTGGCTAGAACCCCTGAAGAACCAAATTTTTAATCTATTTAATTTTAAAATCTATTTAATTTTAATTTAAGTGGCCACATCTGGCTAGTGGCTGCTGTACTAGACAGTGTGTTGGATGGATCAATACTTATATAGACACATATGGACTTAGCAACTGCCATTTAGTTTTTCCTCCTGAGCCTGATAGAGTTGTAGTACCGCTATATAGGGACAAGCACTTTCCTGATGTTGATCCTTTTTTTGTTTTTGTTTTTGGAAAAACATCTGTGGTCTTAAAACGTTTTTGTCAAAAGTAATTATTCCTTTTTTTTTTAAGATTTTATTTTATTTTTTTATTTGACAGAGAGAGAGAGATTACAAGTAGGCAGAGAGAGAGAGAAGCAGGCTCCCTGCCAAAGCAGAGAACCCGATGCGGGGCTCGATCCCAGGACCCCGAGACTATGACCTGAGCCGAAGGCAGAGGCTTAACCTACTGAGCCACCCAGGCACCCAAAAGTAATTATTCCTTTAAGAAATGATGGTGAAAGACTAGGTTAATAAAAGACTAGGTCACTTTCAAGAGATACCATAATTTGTATGTGTGTGTGTGTGTGTGTGTGTGTCTGTGTATGTGTATTACCCCATGTTTATAGAGTAGTAGACATTTCAATTTATAGCGTGCATGATGGAATTAGTATAGGAAAAAGGAATATAAAAGTTATAGAAACAAGAATGCGGTGTCTGTCCATAGAAAGAATATGCCACCCTAGTGTTAAGAGTTTAATGGCTTCATAGATAACCATTTACTCCATTACTCTGTTATTCATTCCAGTAATGCTTATTGAGAGTTTACTATATTCTGGGAAACGGAATACACTAGTGAACAAAACAAATATGGTCCCTTTCCTCCTGGTGTTTATATGTTAGGAAGATTAATCACATGATCACATACATAAACATACTCCTTAAGATTGTGATACAGGCAAATAAATGAAAATATAGAATTACAAAAAGAGTATAACAAGGGGAACTTATTTAGAATGAATGGTCAGGGAAGACATCTCTAAGACAATGATACTTAAATTGACACATCAAAAGTAAATAGGAACTGGTGAGATTTAGAATGTCGGGAAATTTACTTCATGGAAACCACTTGTGTGGACACTCTAATAATGAGAAGAGCATGGTATAGTTATGCTATAGAACTAAAAGGAAATCCCCAGTTAATGGAGAATGCTGAGTAGAAGTGAGCTGGTGGCTGGGTGGTAGGTAGGTGAGCGAGTGAGTGAATAAAGGAATGAAAGAACAGATGGTATGACATGAGACTGGAGAGGTAGGGAGGAACCAGATTATGTAGGATGGTCATGTCAATGATTTTAGATTTTATCTTAATTGTAATGGCTAGCCATTAACTCACTTTAAGCAGAAGAATGATAAAAATCCATTTCATGTTTCTTTAAAAATTTTTTTAGTTATTTATTTATTTGACAGACAGAGATCACAAGTAGGCAGAGAAGCAGCCAGAGAGAGAGGGAGGAAGCAGGCTCCCTGCTGAGCAGAGAGCCCGATGTGGGGCTCAACCCCAGGACCCTAGGATCATGACTCGAGCTGAAGGCAGAGGCCTTAACCCACTGAGCCACCCAGGTGCCCCACCATTTCATGTTTTAAAAAGATTATTCTGGCAGTTATGTGAAAAATAAATCAGGGATAAGTAGGAAAAAAAATAAATGAACAGGAGCACTAGGCAGAGTACCTGTTAGTAAGATATTGTGTAATCCAGGAGCATAATAGGGTGTTAAGAGTGGAGATGGAGAGATTTATTTGGAGATAGATGCAATGGGATGTGCTGATATTTTGCATGTGGAAGATGAGGAAGAGGGAGGTGGTATTTGAGATACCTGTGCCCTCTTTCTCATGAAGGTGTTGTCAACTAGGGACTTGGGTATATGGCTTTAGCTCAAAGGTGCGCTGTGAGCTAAAATAGAAATGTACTCTAGTTACTCTCAAATGCATGTAAATTAAGAAAGTACCTCTATTATTACTAGAAAATGTGACACACTGGACATATATAGCATCTTACTCTTAATATAATTACAAGGCTTGAGATACTGACAATTATTGATTACCTATTAACTGATGATCCTTGTGATAAATAATTAATAGTATTTAATCACTTCAATTCTTAGATATATTAGTGTTTCCTGGAGAGAGAAAGAACATCAGGGCTCATAGGGTCCTTTTTCAGAAGAATGAAGACAGGTTTGCATTTGTTCCCTCTGAATGAAGCAGTGTCTTCATCTTTATTCCATCCTCTTGTCTGGATAAATCCTACTTCTCTTTCCGTAAAACCTTCTTTTACCCCCCAAGTCTGAGTTACATGTCTCTCCCATGTTTTTCAGCAGCACTCTGTACTATTTGTTTGACAACACTGTGTTGTTATTACTTACTCTCTGTCACTGTAAGAGATTATCTCCACCTTCTCTATTAGAATGAAAGCTCCTTGAGGACAGGTGTTGGGTCTTGTTTATTGTTGTATCTTTAGTAACTACTACCATCATGTCTGGTACATAGTGGCATTCAGTGAATATTTGTTGAGTGAATGAATTAGTAATGAGTGAATGAATAAAATTTTATTCTGACCTCTTGACTGCACTCCTGGTAACAGAAGCATCACTTTATTTACTAAACAATATGAAGTTCAATCGCAATTTTATGACTCTTACATTAGTTATCAAAAAGTATTTTGAATTATTATAAAAATATGTTGAATTATTACAAAAACGTTTTGAATTGTTTTCTTCCTTGCAATTTCTCTCCATGGGGTTTGATGAAGTACTTTGTCATCTGCCGGAAAAACTCAAAAAAGATTTCACAATTGTCGATTTAAAGAATTAGATAGTATTACATGAAAGCTTATTTTTTGTGGTAATGCATTTTGATATTAAAGCAGAGTAGCTGCAATGGAAAAATAAAATTTAGAAATCTTCATTATCCCTGACCTATCCTTACAGTGGAAAGTAAGAGGACTTACTATGTCTCATGCAGTGAATATGCAGCACTCTGTCCCACCGTGACTGATCTTCCAGATAGTGGGAGCTAGCAAAAAGTGATGTTACGTACCTTCTAGTCTTCAACTCTGAGATAGCAATAAGCCATGTCATAAAAACATGTAAAATTTCAAAACACTCTACAGAACAGATGTAAACTGTGATCAAATTAGGATGAAAATGTTTTTGATTCTACTTTATCTCCATCTGATGGGACTAATACTTATGATCATCACCGGTGAATTCATTAGGTTTTTCAAGATTTGTCTCATCTCTCCTGCCTTAAAGATAGATTTATAATATTAAGATTGTTTTCTCTTATACATTAATGGGCTACATTTATAGTTTATAGAAGTTTCTTAACATATATATATATATGTATATATATATATATATATTTTTTTTTTTTTTACTATTTATCCTTTTATGCCTTAAATTGATTTCTGTGTTGATAGTGATGGGGGTTTTTGAGGTGAGTAGCTGAGTGGTCTCAAAGTATTATAAATACAAACATGTTTCTCAACTTCGTGTCTTAGAAGAAAATCAAGTTGTAAATTAGCAGTATGAACTTTGCATTTAAAAGAGATTGCTGATTTCTGCAGAAGTCATCGTTTTTGGTCAGTGCAAAGATTGAAGGTACTTTGTTCAAAGATTTCATTTTTAAAAAGATATCATTATCAAACATTCTATTGGTAAACATGGGGAAAGTGCGTTTTTAATATTCCAAGAATCTGATATGGTGACAGTTAAATTCATAATCATTTTCTCTTTGCCATTGTGTAACCATTTCAGTATTTAAATCAAGCTCTGCCAAGAAGAACTTAGTAAGTTTCATTGTAGACTCTTGCTCTAATGTCAGTGAGTTTGAATCTCCTTTGTTATGGTGACTGGTTATGAAATCAGTCACTTGACAGACCCTGAAGTGAGACTGCTGGAAATACGTCATGTCTGCCTTCATGGTGACAGCTGGTTACAAAACAAACCCCACCAGAGCCATTCTGCAATTGACAAGGGACTTCAAAGGCCAACAGGGCTGCCACTTCAAAGAGAATTCTGCCATCTCTGGCTTGTTGAAAGAAGAAGTTAAATGGCTATACCCTGCCATAGCAGAAATCTCCATGTTTAGACTTCTCCTCCTTTTGATCTTAGAAAGATGTATGAAATGTGCTTTAAGTTAAAGGAATGATATAGTCTATAGCAATGGCAACCCAATATTATTCTGCATTTCAATCTACTTCTTAATGGGAATTACCCAAGTATGTTCAAATAACAGTAGGTCTAAAAACTCAAATGTCTCAGAGGATGAGTGTTCAAAAAAAGAATCGAAACTTCATATTAATGTTGCAGCCACTTTCAAAAATGTGGGGTAAAGTCAGATGGTGAATAAAACAGAGCTCTCAGTGTGTTTTTAAAACTCTCCTTCAGTTTCTCCTGGTAATTTTAGTCTCCTTTAGCAGAATCATGTTCTGAATATTGATAGTAGGAACGGCAGACAACTAAAACCTGTCGTCTCAAGTCCAATTTGCATGGTTTAAACAGACATTTCTCTTTCTCCCCTTTTAGTAACTTTGTACTTGAAATTTTAAACTACCTTGTACTGTTGGAAATGTTACTCATCCAGTTATACTGGATATGATATTGATATAATTACCTTATCATTGTATTCAACAAAGGGAAGATCTCATAGTTTTAATAAAACTTTTCCAATAAACGATCAAAATACTAACAAGCATCTTGAAGAATAACAATGAAAAGGCAGCAACATGAATTTTTTCATTTAGAATAGTTGATAGCCTGGAAGATACTCATTTGATGGAGTTATGTGTAATGTACTTGAAAAAGAACAAAGGAAATTTTATAAATAACAGGGCAGTAAAAATATGGAGATTTTAGATGTAGTATGAAGTGAGAGTAGGGCTTGGCCTGAAATCTAAAATTATTAGAAGTCAATGGCATGACCTTTTTTAACTGCAGTGTTGTCTCTCTCATCCTCTGTATTATAGAATGATAAAACTGAGAATCCTTAGATTATTTTGCCCTGATCTTGTGTTCTTTTTTTCACTTAAAACTTCTGTTTACATATGATAAAAGGGTTGATTTAGCAGAAGCTTTAGGGCACTATAATACCTTCCTCTTTAATTTTGCCAGATGGGGTCAGTAGACAACAAGTAAAAAAATTCTGAAGGGAAACTGGAGCTCCCAGGAAATAACCACATGCGATGGTATGACCAAAAAAAAAAAAAATCTTTTTACACATGAGTGGTTTGTAACAGTACTTCTGAAATTTGAGTATGCCTTTTTTATTATAGTTTTTTGCTCTTGAAAAGTTTTTGATAAAATAGTACATGATTATATTATTCTGGAAGTTCAGGAAATATCTATCTTTCCAAATTTTGGCTTGATTTTTCCTTTTCATTCAACAAAAGGACCACGTCTGTGTTTTCCAAAGTTATAATCAAATGAAAAATTAACTGCAATGGAAAAGAAATAAAACCTTGGCACACCCTAAAATTGAACCACAGAGATGAGTGCCAGACTCCATAGATACTGGTTTTCAAAGTAGACATGTTTTTATACTTCTGACTAAACTGTATAACCACTACTGCACTGGGAAGCACTTTTGGAATCTATGTGGCAGATCTGTAACAGATGATATTTAGTTTGCTTGTAATGAGTTCTTGGGGTGTTTGGCCCTTATTCTGTTATCTCCTACTGAGAAGTTTGATAAACCAAATTATTGACGATAGAGGCAGTCATCCAAGATATCGCTGAAGGTGAAGTCATGAGAGCCAGATGGCTTCCCACTGATTTTTATATGCAGTTTATGTTCTCCTTGGCTGCATCTTCTTGGATGTTTTCAATAAAACATATTTTCCTAGAGAAATATGCACAGCAGGATTTATCCTACACAACAGATAGTTTTTGTGTGTGGCATGGCCCATGCTCTGTTTTGGCACTCATTTGTTCCCTCCTCTTATCTCCACCGTCTCCAATGAATGAGTAAAGAGGTAATAAGGGCTAGTGTAAAGTGCAGTGAACCAGAAGTCAAGTGATGTGGATTTTAGCTCTTCTGTTTTCTAGCTGTGATTTAAGGTGAGGTTCATAGTCTTTCTAAGCCTCTATAGTGGAATGAAGTAATTTATTGGCCCACAAGTGTTTTGGTAGCCTATAAAGACAGTATACAAATGTTGAGCATTATTGCTCAACATTATGGCCAGAATAATCTTGTGTGTGTGTGTGTGTGTGTGTGTGTGTGTGTGTATACACATTTATGTGATGTTTATGAGTTCTCTCTTGGTGTCCTTGGGTTGTTAGACATTAAATCTCATCATTTTATATTTCTTCTTTGACTAATAGTAAATTTGTGGTAAGTAAAATTTTGATTTTTGATGTTACTATTTTTAATAGTATAATATTGATAAATTTTTGATTTTCATAGAACTATCATTTCTTTGCCAGTATTTTTTTATAACCTTTTTCAGGGGTTATAGTGAAATAATGTGTTTTCTCCACAAAAAGCATCTGTAATTGATGAAATACCATTCTGTTTACTTCTAGGTAGCTGTTTGACTTTTTTCCAGCAGTGCAAATGAGAAGGATTAAAATTTTCCATTAAAGTGTCAGTAAACTTTTATTGTTGCAAACTTAAGATAGGAGTACGAAGTTGTTTTATTCAAATTGTTTATTTGATCTTAGAAAAAGGGCTTAAGACCTAAATGCTCTGGTCTCTGTTGGTGACTTTATGCCAATGAGGAGATTGCTGTTTTTGTGATGAAAAGGAATTTTCTCCATGTGAAATGGCCAAATGGTTTCAACTATGAAGGAAATTTTTTTTCAAAAGCTGGGTAACTTGTGCAGCCTTCCTAGTCTGTACTTTAGTCTGTTTTTTGTTTGTTTGTTTTTATTGTTGTTGTTGTTGTGTACTTTAGTCTGTTATCTTGACTTTCTAGTAATGCAGAAAATAACTTTTTTTATTTTTCAGAAGAGAATTTACTAGAGCTTGAAGTTCAAGGGAAAGTCTTGTCTTTCCACCTCTATTTATATTTCCTTGAATTACTCATTTGTCACAAACTCTAATGAGATATAAGGAGGTCTCAGACCCAGATGCAGAAGAGTGTAAAATGATGGTTGCCACATCTTGTTACTGCTGCTGGAGAAAAAATGTGATGTTGCTTAGATTATTTCTATCCTTTTTTCCTGCAGGAGTAGAGAAGAGCCATGGAGTCTATATGAACCCAGGCAGTTATTAATTTTTGTTTCATTTGATTCTGTTATGAATTCTTGGTTGCTGAAGTAAGCAAATTATAGGGGACATTAATCAAGTAACAGTCTTCTAAAAACAAAAAAAAAAATAGTAGTTTTGAGTGCTTTAATTCAGATTTTTAGTCTTTAGTTTTGATGCTTTGTTACCAAAAAAATCATTTAAGTGGAATTAGCAGTGAGATAAACATTATTAGCCCTTTTTAAAAAAAAAAATTTTTTTTTTAATTTCTTTTCAGCGTAACAGAATTCATAGTTTTTGCACCACACCCAGTGCTCCATGCAATGTGTGCCCTCCATAATACCCACCACCTGGCTCCCCCAACCTCCATCCCCCGCACCTTAAAAACCCTCAGGTTGTTTTTCGGAGTCCATAGTCTCTCATGGTTCATCTCCCCCTCCAATTTCCCTCAACTTCCTTCTCCTCTCCATCTCCCCATGTCCTCCGTGTTATTTGTTATGCTCCGCAAATAAGTGAAACCATATGATAATTGACTCTCTCTGCTCGACTTATTTCACTCAGCATAATCTCTTCCAGTCCCTTCCATGTTGCTACAAAAGTTGGGTATTCAAAGGAGGCATAATACTCCATAGTGTATTTGGACCACATCTTCCTTATCCATTCGTTCGTTGAAGGGCATCTTGGTTCTTTCCACAGTTTGGCGACCGACCGTGGCCATTGCTGCTATAAACATTGGGGTACAGATGGCCTTTCTTTTCACCACATCTGTATCTTGGGGTAAATACCCAGTAGTGCAATTGCAGGGTCATAGGGAAGCTCTGTTTTTAATTTCTTAAGGAATCTCCACACTGTTCTCCAAAGTGGCTGCACCAACTTGCATTCCCACCAACAGTGTAAGAGGGTTCCCCTTTCTCCACATCCTCTCCAACACACGTGTTTCCCGTTGTTAATTTTGGCCATTCTAACTGGTGTGAGGTGGTATCTCAATGTGGTTTTAATTTGAATCTCCCTGATGGCTAGTGATGATGAGCATTTTTTCATGTGTCTGATAGCCATGTGTATGTCTTCGTTGGAGAAGTGTCTGTTCATATCTTCTGCCCATTTTTTGATATGATTATCTGTTTTGTGAGTGTTGAGTTTGAGAAGTTCTTTATAAATCCTGGTATTAGCCCTTCTTAAACCTTCTTTCCAACCTCGGTGACACACAAAAAAAATCAAATATAGCATGATTTCACTCGTATGTGGAATTCAGGAAACAACAAGAACAACAAAAATGAAGAAACACACAAAAGAGACCAAAAAGAAACAAACTCTTAAATACAGAGAACAAAATGATGGTTACCAGAGGAGAGGTGGGTGGGTATATGGGTGGAATAAAGGGGATTAAGAGTACACTTACCATGATGACCACTGAGCAATATATAGAATTGTTGAATCATTACACTATATACCTTAAAGTAATATAACACCATATGTTAATTACAATTAAGGAAGAGGGGGAGGAGGAGTGAGAAGAAATTAAGAATGTATGTGTCAGGGCCTGGCACAGAATAGAAACTCAGTAACTACTTGGTGAATTGGTGAATGAATGAAGACAAATGAATCTGTGAATTGTGGTGACAAAGTGGGAAGATGCAGAAGGAGTAAGAAGAATTGAAGAATACGTTGAGGCAAAGAAAGTACTGAACAGATCGGGATAATGGTGCAGTACAAATAATTGGAGGCTTTTTTTGGACAATGTCTAATGAAATCTAGGATGAAAGGCACAGTAAAATTAATTGTACTAAGTTCTTTAAAAAGAGTGGACACTGGCCCCACTGTGCCATAACTTCGAAATAAAGCAGATGATACCAAAGTAAGAATTAAGAATTATTTCCTTAATGTGTATGACTTATATGATAGTACTGCTTTAATTTTCTATTGTTTATTGGAAATAAGATATTGTGATTCCTGAAGTAACTTAATTTACTAAATTAACACTGAATTTAGCAGTATATTAAGATTAGGATCTTACCTAAACCTTATAATCTAGCCTGCCTCCAAATTCACTCATTAGAGTATCTTTCTGTCTAAACACAATTGCCTATTATTTTAGCATTCTTGTTCATTTGTACTATCTTTCCGTATCATTTGAACAACTTTTTCTCTTTTTGCTTCATCTAATCCATTAGTCCTCTTTCCTTCCTTTTGTATTCCCTGTCTTTGCCTCTTCCTATATTCAGCTTAGAATCCTTTTTCCATTATTTTAGTAGTTCTCATTTTCACATTCTGAATCTTCTGGCCCCTCTATTTAGTCAGATCCCTTTAGTACCTTTCTGTTGTATTTGGGATAAAATCCCAAATCCTTCATGTGGCCTATAAGATCGTTCTCCATCTAGCTCCTTTCTCCCTCTCCTACCACATTTATACCCTTCTCTTTGTTCTCGGGGTTTGTATCTTTTATCTTCTCTCTCTGCTTTCCTATTTTAGGGCTACTATACCACCACCTGCTTCTTACTTTCTTAGGGAAACTCTCTAAGCCCCCAAAACATAGATCAAAGCCTCATGTTATTCTCATGGAATATGTACCTTCTACATAACACTGTACATAGTTTATAATTAAATATTTATGAATTTTACTAATGACTCTCTATACAGACTCAAAGCTCAAGAGCTATAGAGAAATATGTCTGTTTTGTTTTCTGTTACATCTTCAATGCCTAACACATAGTACCTGGCACAGGGTGGGAATGAAAGGTTTAGAAGGTAGAAGAGAAGAGGGAGAAAGGAAGGAAGGAAAGATGCAAAACTGGACATGGGAGCACTCTGTGGAGCAATTTATTAGATATAATTGTGGAAAGCTGTTGTGGAACAGTGATACATTGTAGCAAAGCAAAATTAACTCTGAATACAGTGGGTTCCGGCTGCCTAGGTTGGAATCCTGGTTCTATCCCCTTTAGCTCTTAAGGCATTTAAGCTCTCCAAACCTGTATTGTCTTCTATAAAAAGATAATAATAATACTTAATATCTAGCCTCACAGGCTTATTGTGAGGATTTAATGAAATGATATCTGTAAAGTGCTTTGAACACTCTGAAGTTTTCAGACAAGGTAAGTTGCTGCTGCTGTTGTTATTATTCTTAAAATAGCTATAGCTATTCCCTGTTAATAAAATACTGTACTATTGGTATGTATCTTGTCAAAGAATTACCATGCATTGACAAAAAGAGTATAATGGGAAAAGATAATATTTCTAGTATGTATACTAGTATGCAGCGTAATTCTGTAAATTTAAATTCACAGTAGTGGTGATTGTGTGATACCTAGAGGATTTTGTTGGGAGAGGATGGTAGAAGGTGTATATGAATATATGTGTGTAAGTTCTCACTGCTACTTAAGAAATGCTCCTCAACTCAGGAGATTTTTAAAGAAAAACTTTTTTTAATTTAAAAAACATTTTGGTAATTATATAACAGAGTGGTTCCTAATCTAGAATTTCTTTGAAATCAAGAGAACTGGTGGACTTCTCAAATGAAAATCTGACTTCTATGATGAATGCTTAACCTCTAGGTAATCTTCCTTTGTACACTCCTTTTTTCTTCTAATTATTTCATTCTTTTGGAGACTTATGCTTCTTACCCTCCTAAGAAACCATAACAAGATTTTCCATAATCATCTTGGAAATGACAAAAAGGTATTTTGCTCTCTGTTGGGGAATGGAAGAAGGTGGGCGACTTGAAGATGCAGTCTTTGCCAGCACCTGAAGCACCTAATTTCTTTGCTTTCTTAAGGAAAATGGGTCTGTGGTAAAGTCATAATTTGTTCCTTCTTATTCTGAGTAAAAGTTTATTAGCTTGTGATTTAAGCAAACCATCTGGCCGTGCTGGCACTGCACACTATCAAGCCCTGTGCTTTCTCTTAATATGTTACTGGAGGCAGTTAGGTTGCATACTTGAATCCCAGCTCTGGCCTGGCTTTTTTTTGTATCTTGAAACATATGTTTTTAAAGATCATACTGTAACCTGGAGCACATTTTTAAATGGCGGAGAATTTCTTCATTGTTTAGTGTGTTATATATCTCTTCATTTCTTCTATTCAGCTTTCATTACTTTCATCTCTCAGTGACTATACCTAAAACCATATAACTGCTGTGTGGTAGGCGTGTAATGGAACAGATATCCAAATGGAGATAGTTGGATGTATTCTCTGGGGTTGTGGAAAAGTAACAGAGTAGTTCAGTTTGACCTTGAAATTGTTTCCCTGGCTGGAGCCCAAGCACAAATGAGATAATTATTTGGAAATCCTTGCCTGTGGTACCATTCTAGCCTTAAAAACAAAAATGCTTTAAAACTTACTTGGTCGTATGTATTATCTTGGTTGTATGTATGTATAATAAGCTAGGAATACCTTGAGGATCTGGCACTAAAATCGTTGGGAAAATGAAGCAATCTTTAAGAAAATTACAGTTTGCTAACAAACAAAATTGTGTAAATGGAAGTATGGAATGAAAGTTAAAACATGTCTGTAAACAGAGCAGACTGGATGCTGGGAAAATAACTTTCACAGAAACAATTGAAGATGGTTGATAAAATATGTATCATAAGTTGGAAAGAAAGTAAGGAAATCTCAGGAGATGAATAAGACAGGGCATTAAAATACAGGTACTTGATGAGCTGTTAAACTTGAACATTAGCTCTTAAACTTCTTGGAAGGAAAAAGGTCCACGTATGCCCCAAATGGAGAATCTAACAGACAACCAAATTCCCTATACCCTTTTTATTTTTTATTTTTTTAAGT
>PISX010035772.1:0-12595 GCA_004024625.1 Mellivora capensis | reverse complement strand
AATAGTAAATGCTTGATAAATATTTCTTGAATGAATGAATGAGCAAGTAAATGAATACTATATTCCAGACATGGTGTTAGACATGTTGGCTAGAGCTCTAAGACAGACAATACCTGTCCTCATGGAGCTCACAGTCTAGTCATTAAACCAATAATCACACCAATAATTGAACCTAGGGTGAATGCTATGAAAGAATAGAGGAGGGTTCTGTGAGAGTGACACATAAAAAAATTTCCTAGTCTCGGGGCACCTGGGTGGCTCAGTGGGTTAATGCCTCTGCTTTCGGCTTGGGTCATGATCCCAGGGTCCTGGGATTGAGCCCCACATCAGGCTCTGCTCCGCGGAGAGCCTGCTTCCTCCTCTCTCTCCCTGCCTGCCTCTCTTGCCTACTTGTGATCTCTGTCTGTCAAATAAATAAATAAAAATTTAAAAAAAGGTTGATATCCAGGATCTATAAAGAACTTCTCAAACTCAACACACACAAAACAGATAATCATATCAAAAAATGGGAAGAAGATATGAGCAGACACTTCTCCAATGAAGACATACAAATGGCTATCAGACACATGAAAAAATGTTCATCATCACTAGCCATCAGGGAGATTCAAATTAAAACCACATGGAGATACCACCTCACACCAGTTAGAATTGCCAAAATTAGCAAGACAGGAAACAACGTGTGTTGGAGAGGATGTGGAGAAAGGGGAACCCTCTTCCACTCTTGGTGGGAATGCAAGTTGGTGCAGCCACTCTGGAGAACAGTGTGGAGGTTCCTCAAGAAGTTAAAAATAGAGCTTCCCTATGACCCTGCCATTGTGCTACTGGGTATTTACCCCAAAAATACAGATGTGGTGAAAAGAAGGGCTATCTAAACTGGGTATTTACCCTCTTCCACTCTTGGTGGGAATGCAAGTTGGTGCAGCCACTCTGGAGAACAGTGTGGAGGTTCCTCAAGAAGTTAAAAATAGAGCTTCCCTATGACCCTGCCATTGTGCTACTGGGTATTTACCCCAAAAATACAGATGTGGTGAAAAGAAGGGCTATCTAAACTAAATGCAATTTAACATTGCATTGCTGCAATGTTTATAGCAGCAATGGCCACGGTCGCCAAACTGTGGAAAGAACCAAGATGCTCTTCAATGGACGAATGGATAAGGAAAATGTGGTCCATATACACTATGGAGTATTATGCCCCCACCAGAAAGGATGAATACCCAACTTTTGTAGCAACATGGACAGGACTGGAAGAGATTATGCTGAGTGAAATAAGTCAAGCAGAGAGAGTTAATTATCATATGGCTTCACTTTTTTGCGGAGCATAACAAATAACATGGAGGACATGGGGAGATGGAGAGGAGAAGGGTGTTGAGGGAAATTGGGGGGGAGATGAACCATGAGAGACTGTGGACTCTGAAAAACAACCTGAGGGTTTTGAAGGGGCGGGGGGTCGGAAGTTGGGGGAGCCTGGTGGTGGGTATTATGGAGGGCACGCATTGCATGGAGCACTGGGTGTGGTGTAAAACTATGAATTCTGTTACGCTGAAAAGAAATTAAAAAAAAAAGAAATTATCTGTAGGCAGTATACAATAAATATGTGTTTTTCTAACTTAAAGAACATAGTGCTGAATCACTATTTCAAATATATATATATATTTACAAACAACTTGTATCTTTGTACTCCAAAATATTTCAGCTTGAACATTATAGAATTTTTGTCTCTTCCACTCACTGGATGAAGACTATGCTCAATGTGTCCTTTAAAGCTTCTCAAAATCATTTTGTAACAATTCCTAACTAATTTGTGTGAGTCTAACAGAATGTTGAACTAAAAGAAATAACACTCAGCTAAAAATGTCATAAAGTACATTCTGGGAAACATCTTAGTTGAAATGTGCTTAGAAACAGAAGTATAGAAACTATGGAATGGTTATTTGTTGCACTCACTGATATGAGACTCTGATGAAGGAGTTTTTAACTGTCTCTGGACAACTTATCATTACCAATGTTCTTTTTTTAAAGATATTTATTTATTTATTTATTTATCTGACAGAGAGAGAGAGATAGAGATCACAAGTAGGGAGAGAGGCAGGCAGAGAGAAGTGGGGGGAAGCAGGCTCCCCATCGAGCAGAGAACCCGATGTGTGGCTCGATACCAGGACCCTGAGATCATAACTAGAGCAGAAGGCAGAGGCTTAACCCACTGAGCCACCCAGGCGCCCCTGGTTACCACTGTTCTTAAACATATGAGTTTAAGATGAAGGCATGAATTGTGTGAACTCACAAAATTATATTGTGGCAAATACATCTCTTAAGTAGCTGTTCAACACATTAAATAAGTGACCTAAAGCTACTGTATGCTTTTTATAGAGTAGCCATGTGTTCCATTAGCAAGAACAACACAGATCAATGTCTTTTTTTTTTTTTTGGTTCTTTGTTTTAACTTTTTACTTAAGTTCCAGTTAGTTAACATATAGTGTAATACTAGTTTCAGGAGTAGAATTTGTTGATTTGTCATTTACATATAACATCTAGTACTCATCAAAAACAATGCCTTCTTCCTTAAGAGCCATCATCATCCTTTTAGCCCATCCCCCACTCAACACCCCATCCAGCAATCTTTAGGGTATATATTTATAGCCCCCACATCTTCTTTATCTACTTATCATCCAATGCACATTTAGGCTCTATCCATGATTTGGTTATTGTTGATAACATTGCTATAAACTTCATGGTGCCTGTTTCACTTTGAACCAGTATTTTTGTATCATCTGGATAAACAACTAGTAGCACAATGCTGGATCAAAGGGTAGGTCTACTTTTAACCTTTTGAAGAATCTTCATACTTCTTCCCAGAGCAGTAGCACCAATTTACAATACCACCAATAGTGAAAGAGGGCTCTCCTTTCTCCACATTCTCACCAGCAACTGTTTATTCCTGTGTTAATTTTAGCCATTCTGACAGGTTTTCGGTAATATCTCATTGTATTTTGTTTTTCTTTTCAATAATTTTTTAATTATGTTCAATGAACCAACATATGATACATCATTAGTTTTTGATGCAGTGTTCAATGATTCATTACTTGTGTGTAACACCCAGTGCTCATCACCACATGTACCCTCCTTAAAACCCAACATCTTGTTACCACACGACCCTACCCCCTTCCCTTCTGTAATCCTCAGTTTTTTTTCCCAGAGTCTAGCTTTTTTTTTTTTTTTCATGGTTTTTCTCCTTCCCTGATTTCTTCCCAATCAGTTTTCCTTCCTTTCTCCTGTGGTCTTCTGTGCTATTCCTTATGTTCCATATATGAGTGAAACCATATGGTAATTGTCTTTCACTGCTTCACTTATTTCATTTAGCATAACCCCTTCAAATTCCATCCATGCTGATGCAAACGGTGAGTAGTCACCCTTTCTGATGGCTGAATAATATTCCATTGTATATAAGAACCACCTCTTCTTTATCCATTCATTTGTTAAAAGGCCTCTTGGCTCCTTCCACAGTTTGGCTAGTGTGGACACTACTGCTATGAACATTGGACTGCATGTGGCCCTTCTTTTCATTGCATTGGTATCTTTGGGGTCATATGTAGTAGCGCAGTTGTTGGGTCCTAGGGTAGCTCTATTTTTAACGTCTTAAGAAACCTCCATACTGTTTTTCAGAGTGGCTTTACCAGCTTGCATTCCCACCAACAGTATAAGAGGGTTCCCCTTTCTCCACATCCTCACCAACACTTTTTTTTTCTGTCTTGCTAAATTTGCCATTCTAAATGGAGTAAGGTGGTATCTCATTGTGGTTTTGGTTTGTATTTCCCTGATGGCTATTGATGTTGAAATTTTTTTCGTGTTTCTGTTAGCCATTTGTATGCCTTCTTTGAAAAAGTGTTCGTGTCTTCTGCCCATTTCTTGACTGGATTATTTGGCTTTTTGTGTTGAGTTTGAGAAGTTCTTTATAGATCTTAGATAATAGTTCTTTATCTGTAATGTCATCTGCAAATAACTTATAACATTCTGTAGGTTGATTCTTAGTTTTATTGACTGTTTCCTTTGCTATGCAGAAGCTTTTGATCTTGATGAAGTCCCAAAAGTTCATTTTTGCTTTTGTTTCCCTTGCCTGTTTTCAACCTTTACTACAAAGTTGTGATCACCAAGACAGCATGGTACTGGTATAAAAACAAACACATAGATCAGTGGAACAGAGTACATCATTAGTTTTTAATGTAGTGTTCAATTAGTGTTCAATGATTCATTAGTTTCATATAGCCACCCTGGGTCATCACATGTGGTGATGAGCAATGGCAAATTTTGATAAAGACTGCATTGAAAGTGCAGATTGCTCTGGGCAGAAGAGACATTTTTTTTAAAGATTTATTTGACAGAGAGAGACACAATGAGAGAGGGAACACAAGCAGGGGGAGTGGAAGAGGGAGAAGCAGGCCTCCCCCCGAGCAGAGAGCCCGATGCGGGGCTCAATCCCAGGACCCCGGGATCATGACCTGAGCCGAAGGCAGATGCTTAACTACTGAGCCACCCAGACGCCCCCAGAAGAAACATTTTAACCATGTTTATTCTTCCAATCCATGAGAATGGAGTGTTTTTCATCCCTTTGTGTCTTCCTCAATTTCTTTCATAAGTGTTCTCTAGTTTCTAGTATATAGATCCTTTCCCTCTTTCCTTAGGTTTATTCATTGATATCTTATTGTTTTGGTGCTATTGTAAATGGAATTGATTCCTTATTCCCTCTTTCTTCAGTCACATTTTTAGTGTATTCATAGACAGTTTTTATGATATTGGGGAATGTTCCTTCTATCCCTACACTCTGAGGATTTTAATCAGCAAAGGATGCTGTATTTTGTCCAAGGCTTTTTCTGGATCCATTTAGAGGATCATATGGTTCTTGCCTTTTCTTTTATTAATGTGCTCTATCAGGTTGATTGATTTGCGAATGTTGAATCATCCTTGCATCCCAGGGATAAATCCCACATGGTCGTGGTGAATAATCCTTTCAATGTACTGCTGGATCCTATTGGCTAGGATCTTGGTGAGTATTCTGGCATTCATATTCTTCAGGGAGAGTGGTCTGTAATTCTTCTTTTTGATGGCGTCTTTGTCTGGTTTGGGGGTCAGGTAATGCTGCTCTCAACAAATGACTTTGGAAGTTTTCCTCTGTTTCTATTTTTAAAACGGCTTCAGTAGATTGGTATTATTTCCTCTTTGAATGTTTGGTAGAATTCCCCCAGAAGATGGAATCTGGCCCTGGACACTCATATTTTGGGAGGCTTTTGATTACTGCTTCAATTTCCTTGCTGCTTATTGGTTAGGTCCGATTGTCCATTTCTTCCTCTTTCAGTCTTGGTAGTGTGTAAGTGTCCAGGAATGCATCCATTTCTTCCAGATTAGTTAATGATTTGGCATATATTTGTTGGTACCATTTTTTACTTTGTTTTCCCCCCATATCATTAATTTCTGCTCGAATCTTTAGCTTTTTCTTTTTCTGCCGGCTTTAGGCTGTATTTGCTGTTCAATTTCTAGTTCCACTAGGTGTAAGTTTAGGTTGTGTATTTGAGATTTTCTTGCTTCTTAAGGTAGTCCTATATTGGTATATACCTTCCTCTTATGACCACTTTTGCTGCATCCCAAATGTTTTGGACTGTTGTGTTTTTATTTGCATTTTTTCCTTGTACTTTTTAAAAAGAAAAATCTACCTAAATTTTCTAGTTAACCCATTCATTATCTAGTAGGATGTTCTTTAATGGTCATGAGTTCACGGTCATTGAAATAGTGTGTGTATGTGTGTGTGTGTGTGTGTGTGTGTGTGTGTGCACGCACGTGTGTGTGTGCACGTGTGTCTGTGTTTGACCAAGTTTAATGGTATTGTGATGGGAAAATAAGCATGGTGTGATCTCTATCTTTATTTACTTGTTGAGGCCTGATTTGTGACCCAGATTGTGATGTATTCTGGATAATGTCGTATATGCACTAGAAGAGATTGTGTATTCTTCTGCTTTAGGATGCAGTTTTCTGAATATATCTGTTATGTCCATCTAGTCCAGTGTCTCATTGAAAGCCTTTGCTTCCTTGTTGATTTTCTGCTAAGATGATATGCCCATTGGCTGAAGTGGAGGGATAAAGTAACCTACCATTATTGTGTTATTATCAATGAGTTCATTCGTTTTTGTTATTAATTGTCTTATATATTTTGGTGCTGTCAGTTTGGGAGCATAAATATTTACATTGTGAGATCTTGTTGGATAGGCACAATTTTTGTGATGTATTGCCCTTGTTCATCTCTTCTTACAGGTTTTGGTTTTATTTTATATCTAGTTCTTCTGATATAAGTATGGCTATTCTCGTTTTCTTTCGATATTCATTAACATGATACATGGTTATCAAGCCCCACACTTTCAGTCTGCATGTATCTTTAGATGTAAAATTTGTCTCTTGTATGCATCATACAGATGGATTTTTTTTTCAATCCTCTCTGCCACCCTATGACTTTTCATTGGAGCATTTGCTCTACTTGCATTCAGAATGATTATTGATAGATATGAAGTGATTGTCATTGTATCACTTGTTAAATTCTTGTTTCTGGATATTTCACTCTTCCTTTCTAGACTTTATCACTTTTGGTCTTTCTTTCCCATTGAATGATTCTCTTTTAATATTTCTTGCAGGGCTAGTTTAGTGGTCATGAATTCCTTTAGTTTTTGTTTACATGGGAAAGTCTATCTGTCCTTCTATTCTGAATGACAGCTTGCTAAACTCTTGGCTGTGTATTCTTCCCATTCATCATGTTGAATATATCATGACACCATCTTCTGGCCTGTTAAGTTTCTGTGGAGAGATCTGCTGCTAACAGATTTGTCTACCTTTTTAAGTTAGAGACTCCTTTTCTCTTGTTGCTTTCAGTAATTTTTTTTCTTATCTCTGTATTTTGCAAATTTAACTACAATATGTGGTGGAGTTGGCCTGCTTTTGTTGATTTTGGTGGGAGTTCTCTGTGCCTCCTGGATTTGGATGTCTGTATCCTTCCCCAAGATTAGGGAAGTTTTCAACTCTAATTTCCTCAAATATATTTTGGGCCCCTTTTTCCCCTCTCTGGAACTCCTATGATATGAATTTTATTACCCTTTATGGAGCCACTGGTTCTTAAGTCTACATTCATGATCCAATATTTTTTCCCTCTTCTTTTCAGCTTTATTATTTTCCATAAGTTTATCTTCTAGATGAATGATTTATTCATCTGCTTCTTCCGTCTTTGCAGTCAGTCAATCCAGTTGATTTCCTAACTCAGTTATAGCATTTTTTTTTTCATTTTGGCTTGACTTGTTTTTAGGTCTTTTATCTCTGCAGTAAGGGACTCCCTGGTGTCTTCTATATTTTTATCAAGCCCAGCTAGTATCCTTATGATTGTTATTTTAAATCTGGTTCAGGTATATTACTTATGTCTCTTTCAATTATATCCCTGGCAGCGACCTTTGCTTGTTCTTTTTGGGGGGGATTATTTCTTCTGTCTTGGCATTTTGTGTAGGTCTCTGTCTTCTCTGTGTTAGGAAAGCCTTTTATGTTTCTTGTTCCTGAAAATAATGGCTTTATTAAGAATAGGTCATATATTGTCCAGGGCCCGTTGCTTCAGGAAATGTTTCTGTTGTATGCTGTGTGCATTCTGCTCTTGTGTTTTGGCTGTTCTTCCCCTTAGTTCAGTCTTCTGCAGAGTTTCTTCTTACCTTCAGTGGAGAGTGTTTGGACCTTGTCCAGAGTGTGCAAAGTTTTTTTTTTTTTTACATTTTTAAAAAATTTCATTTCTTTTCAGCATAACAGAATTCATAGTTTTACAACACACCCAGTGCTCCATGCAATGCATGCCCTCCATAATACTCACCACCTGGCTCCCCCAACCTCCCACCCCCCGCCCCGGTGTGCTCTGGTCTGTTGGTTAAAAGAGGCTGATTGTATTTCCATTAGAACTTAAGCCGTGCAGCACTGTATATTCAGTAGACCGTGTGTGTGTGTGTGGGGGGGTAAGGGATTGTGGTGGTCTTCTGCTGGAGGGGCCCACTGCTCTGGTTCTTAGGCATATTTGCACAGGGTTTCTGAGCTTGTTGTAAGTGGTTTAATCTGACACTGTTTGTTTTGTTCTGTGCTGATTACTGAACTTAGTTTATGCTGAGGAGTGAGGAAGAAATGGCACCAATCTTCCCCCTCATTCCCGGGGAGGGGATTGCATGGCCCCCTGCTTTCCCAGAAGACCCCACAGAAGAGGGAACAATATCCCTTTGAGCGTTCCAGTCCTCCCTCAGATCCCTGCCTTCACCCTGTGTCCAGGTCATCTGTCAGCCCAGAAATGCATTGCACCTGTGTTTTGTCCCATGGAGGCCAGATGAGTTTTAAAAACTCCAAACTTTAGGGACCTGATGTGGTTTCCTTGCCCTCTGGGATGGGTCTTGCTGCACTAGGATTGGTGCAGGTTTGTCCCAGAAGTGCAGTTGTTCAAGATGCAGGACCTTAGATTTTTTAGTAAAGCTCAACAAATGCTTGTCTCCAGGTTAACTGCCCTGGAAAGGTGTCTCTGTGCCTATGCTAAGGTGCAGGGGAGCATAATGTTGCCCACTGGTTCTTTTGTCCCTGAGGAGACAAAGCCACCTCTCCCATATCCACTTCAAGAAGAGGAACCATCTCTCTCAGTGTGCACCAGGGCATCCCCAGTTCCCATCCTGCTATCTGTTCCCAGGTTATCCACCCTCCTTCTCTACAGGAAGAGTGCCTGTTGGACTCAACACCAACCATAGCATGTACCTCTAGAACTTCAGTCTGTGAGCTCCACTGGCTATAAAAACTCAGTCATCAGCCCTCTAGTTTTTCCAGTCAGTGACTTTGGGGAAGTGTTTCCTTGTGTGCTCTACTCTGTGTCTCTTCCTCTCTCTTGCCTTTATCCATCATCAGGGCTCCTTCTCCTCCACGGCACCTGCAACTGTTTTCTCCCCCATTCACATCTCCACACCTCCTACCTTCAACAAAGTGGCCTTTTCTCTCCTTCTGGTTGTGTAGTTGGTTCTGTCAGTCCTCAGATCAACTTTTTGGCTTTTCAGAATGATTTGACATTTATCTAGTGTTCAAGGGCTGAGGCAAGCACAGGGTCCTCCTACTACTCTGCCATCTTAGCTCCCCTTGATAGCTGTGTACTTATTGACATTTTGTAAGTTATTTTCTAGTTGTGTTTGTAATTTTTTTCCTCCTCCCTTGTACTCTTTTTTCGTGTTGAGTGAATTTTTGTAGTGTTTGACTTTCTTTCTCTTTTGTTGTGTATCTACTACAGGTTTGGGGTTTGGGGTTGCCATGAGATTCATATATAAATCTCAATGCATAGCAGTCTATAGTAAGCTGATGTTCAGTTATGTTCAAACACATTCTTTTTTTTAAAGATTTTATTTATTTATTTGACAGAGATCAGAAGCAGGCAGAGAGGCAGGCAGAGAGAGATAAAGGAAAGCAGGCTCCCTGCTGAGCAGAGAGCCCAATGTGGGGCTCAATCCCAGGACGCTGGGATCATGACCTGAGTGGAAGGCAGAGGCTTTAAGCCACTGAGCCACCCAGGCGCCCCACATTCTTAAAAAACTCTTTTACTCTCCTCTCCACATTATATATGTGTATATAATACATGTATATATGTACACATATGTACACACATATGTACATACATAATATGCTATATATGTGTATATAATACATGTATATATGTACACATATGTACACATATATACATACGTAACATGTATATAATACATATATGTGTATATATATACATATATATGTATATATATGGTCATATTTTACATCTTTGTATTGATAATTTTTTATGTACAATTATGGCTTTTACTTTTCCACTTGAAGAAACCTGTTAAACATTTCTTGTAAGGCAATTTAATGGTGATGGCTTCTTTTAACTTGTGTTTGTCTGAAAAATTCTTAATTTCTCCTTCAATTCTGAATGATAATCTTTCAGGGTAGAGAATGTTTGGATTTAGTGGGGTTGTTTGTTTTGTTTTGCTTTTGTTTTTTTGTTTGTTTGTTTAATCTATAGTATGCCACCCTCATCTGGCCTACAAAGTTTCCTTTATCTTAATTTTATTGTATTTTTTCAGTGGTCCAAGAAGGCCTACAAAGTTTCTGCTGACAAATCCTCTGATAGCATTATGAAGTTTCATTTGTAAATAACCAATCTCTTCCTCTTGCTTCTTTTAAAATACTCTTTATCTTTAAACTTTGACATTCAAATTATTATTTTTTTCCTTTGTCTTTTTTTATTTAATTTCTTTCAGTGTAACAGAATTGATTGTTTATGCACCACACCCAGGGCTCCATGCAATACGTGCCCTCCATAATACACACCACCAGGCTCCCCCAGCCTCCCACCCCCCGCCCCTTCAAAACCCTCGGATTGTTTTCAGAGTCCATGGTCTCTCATGGTTCAAATTATTTTTATTATGTTAAATTATCCAACATATAGTACATTGTTAGTTTTTGATGTAGTGTTCAATGATTATGAGGAACATAAGGAAAAGTGTGGAGGATTATAGGGGAAGGGAGGGAAAACGGAACAGGAAGAAATCTGAGAAGGAGAGAAACCATGAGAAACTCTGGACTTTGGGAAACAAACCCAGAGTTGCAGAGGGGAGGAGGTGGGAGGATGGGGGTAACTGGCTCTTATATGTGGCATATAAATTATTATGTGATGTGCTGTGGACTTCCCTGGGTTCATCCTTTTGGGAGGCTGTTCAGTCAGCTCTAAGTTTTTCTTCAGGAGGAATTGCTCTAGAAATAGGTGTTGATTTATGTGTGCATGGAGGTGGTGAGTTCAGCGTCTTCCTGTGTCACCATCTTGTACCAGAACCCAAATGTTACTGATTTTTGTATGTTGATTTTCTGTTCTGCAACTTTACTGGATTTCTTCATTTGTTCTAATAGTTCCAAACTTTTTGACTTTTTGAGATCATATTATCTATATCTATTTGTATCTATATCTCACTATCTATATCTCTATAGAGAGAGAATTGTGTGTGTGTACACACACACACACACACACACACACACACACGGGGATATATATGAACATAACATCAGCAAATAGTGACAATTTTACTTCTTCCTTTCCAATTGGCTATTTCTTTACCTTGAATCATTGCTCTATCTATGACTTCCAATACTATATTGACTGGGAGTGGTAAGATTGGTCATTCTTACCTTTTTTCTGACCTTTAAAGGAAAGCGTTCAGTTTTTTCCTAGTGAGTATAATGTTAAATGTAGGTTTTTCATATATGGCCTTTATTCTACTGATGCATGTTCCTTCCATACCTAATCTGTTAGTGGTTCTTATCATAAAAATATGTGCTTTTGTCAAATGCCTTTTTTGTGTGTCTATTGAAATGATCAAACAATTTTAATTTTATTTTTTTGTGATGAAATACATTTATTGATTTGTATCTGTTGTACAATCTCTTTATCTCATGAATAAATTGCACTTGGGCATGGTGTATAACTATTTTGATTCATTCTTAAATTCATTTCGCTAATATTTTGTTAAGAATTTTTACATCAGGACGCCTGGGTGGCTCAGTTGGTTAAGCGGCTGCCTTCAGCTCAGGTCATGATCCCAGCGTCCTGGGATTGAGTCCCACATCGGGCTCCTTGGTCGGCAGGGAGCCTGCTTCTCCCTCTGCCTCTGCCTGCCACTCTGTCTGCCTGTGCTTGCTCGCTCTCTCTCCCTCTCTCTCTGACAAATAAATTAAAAAAAAATTTTAAAGAATTTTTACATCTATATTCATTGGGAATATTGGTCTTTTCTTGTGATATACTTATCTGGTTTGGTTTCAAAATAATTCCAACTTTGTAGCATGAGTTTGGGCATGTTCCCTCCTCCTTGATATTTTGCAAAGTTTGAGGAGGACTGGTGTGGATTACTATTTAAAGGTTTGGTAGAAATCACCACTAAAGCCATCTGGCTCTGGAGTTTTCTGTGTTGGAAGTTTTGTTTTTTTTTTGGTAATGTCTCAGTCTTTTTACTCACTATCTGTCTGACCAGATTTTCATGCTGACATAGTCTTCGTAAGTTATGGGTTTCTAGAAATGTATATAATTCTTCAGCTTAAATAATTTGCTGGCTTATAATAGTCTACAGTAGTCTTTTATGACTCTATGTATTTCTGTGGTAGTGGTTGTAATGTCTCCTCTTTGCATTTCTAATTTTATTTATTTTAATCTCTCTTCTCTCAAGCTCAAGGTTTCTCAATTTTCTCATGTTGAAGAATCACATTTATTTATTATTATTTTTTTTCATTTTTAAAATCTCTTTTCAGTGTAACAGAATTCATAGTTTTTGCACCACACCCAGTGCTCCATGCAATACATGTCCTCCATAATACCCACCACCTGCCCCCCCCAACCTCCCACCCCCCGCCCCTTCAAAACCCTCAGGTTGTTTTTCAGAGTCCATAGTCTCTCATGGTTCACCTCCCCCTCCAATTTCCCTCAACTCCCTTCTCCTCTCCATCTCCCCATGTCCTCCATGTTATTTGTTATGCTCCGCAAATAAGTGAAACC
>PISX010035771.1:0-12588 GCA_004024625.1 Mellivora capensis | reverse complement strand
GGCAATCTGTCTCCTGACCCACAGCGTTCTTCCCAGTCCCCGCTGCACCTGCCGCCACCCCCTCCCCACCCTCCTCCTCCTGGGCTTGTCCGTGCGCTGGCTCCAGGCCAAGCTGTCTGCACCGGGGCTCGCCCCGCGTGTTGCATGAGTGTCCAGGGAGACCCCCGGGCAGGCCAGGCCAGGCCCCCGGTCGCTGCTTTGTCTCTAGGCACGAGGTAAGTAGAAGCTGCTATTGTCCAGAGAAAATCGTTTCCATTCGATCAAATAAGTATTTTCTGCTTTACTATCTTTCCAGGTAAGAAAAGAAAGTATTTGCTTCATCTGCCAGGCATCTCATGTCTCATTAGGCCATTTAAACTGGAGAAAATGTTTCAGACACATTTCCCCGTGGCTTGTGACTCAGGAAGTGGTCAGTTACATAAATACTTTCGGGGAATAAAGTGACGAATTCGTAACTGAGAGCTGGCCTCTCCGACAGGCACCGAGGACCCCCAGGAACCCAGGGGGGCCACTGGACACAGGCTGGGCTGGGCCAGGTGTCACCAGCCGGGACCAGAGCAACCATGGAGCCGCCGGGGACCTCGCCAAGAGCCCTGTGCTCTGGGCCACCTGCCCACCTGGAGTCGGAATCAGGGCCCGGCCACTGGATGTGTATTTTATTTTTTGAATTTTGCCTAGTGATTGTGACATCCGGCGGCTTCAGAAAACCAGCTGCTGAAGGTGGGGGTCAGCGAGCCCCTCAGGAACCACACAGGATGTTCCGATTTGCAGAGCACGGAGCACCCATTGCAAGAACCCAAAGGCGACACGGAAAGGATGGCATGGACGGAGGGGCCCCTCCCGACGGACTCGACTCACAGACCCCCACCAGAGGCACTGTCCCCGAGGGGCGCTCGACCGTGAGGGCCATGCAGAGAGAACACAAAGAACACAGAAAAGGGTCTCCATCCCCAGTTTAGACCTAAAAGAGTTCTTTAGAATCTTACTTTAGTGTGTATAAATATTCAACCAGATATAAACTCCTCTTCCTTCTGTTTCTAAATGACCCTAAAAAGAAAACACATTTATAAATTAAACACAAACAAAACGCAACAGTTACAAAATCCAAATTAAAAATATAAATTCAAAGTAGCAGATGATGCTCTTCTGCTGATACTATGTTACCCTGCAGTGACTCGATTCCCTCATTTCCCTCCAGGCGGGCCCCCTCCGGGCGGGCACCGCACACAGCACACGGCTTCCCTCGGGTGAACACGCCGTTGACATGGGAGTATGTGCTGCGTTACGGACACGCGGGCTCACGGTCACGGGAGGACGGCAGAGCTGGGGGAAGCAAGCCCACTGGAAGGGTGGCTCCTGAGTGATCAGAGCACGTGTGCCTGCGGGGGGTGGGGGGGACGGGGGTATATGTGCACATGTGTGTGTATGTGTGGTATGTGTGAAGCATGGGCACATGTGTTGTGTGTACATGTATTTTGTGTGTGCTATTGATTGCATGTTGTGGTGTGTGGCGCGTCTGCATGTGTGGCATGGGTGGACACGTGTGGTGGACACGTGTGGTGCACACCTGGACATGTGCCCACATTAGCATCATTGGGAAGCCACATGTTTTACTCTCTGTAGAGAACACGCCCCATCCTGACTACACCTCCACGGCCCAGTTTCGGGAGACCTGCAGAAATTCCTCTGTTTCCCAAGCTCCACCTGGCCAGATTGGCATCCGCTGCCCTAGGGAGTGGACACTGGGTAGGGGACGTGGAGCTGGGAGGTTTATGGGGGAGGGGCCGGCAGGAAGCATGGCCGGGGCCTGACGGGCATGGGCCTTGCTGCGAGGGCTGAGCTGGGGTGTTCTGACGGGCGGGGGGCCCAGGACCAATGGCATGGCCGCTCCCGAGACAGCCCCAAGCACGGCCTGTCTTCACCCTGCGCCTTGGCACCCGGGTCTGCGGTCAGTGACCCTCCAAAGCCTGAAATGCTGATGACTGGTACCAGGCGCGACACTGGGGGCACTCATCCAACCCTGTTTTCCCAGCCCAGCTTACTCCGTGACTCCAGCTGCTGCAGACCGTGCTCCCCAAGCCTCCAGAGAGAGTTTGCAGGGGCATCTGGGACCCGAGCCCTCGGGTCAGGACCGGCACCTCACTGTGTGGTCCCGACCGAGCAGCGACCCCTGCGACCCCGGGCAGTTCTCATGAACCCTTCATTTCTCAACTGCAAAGTGGGGATGGGCGTCTATTCCTGCCCATCAGGAGCTACATGTGTGCAGCTAAGCCGGGAGCCCCCGCCAGCCGGGCTCCGGCAGAATCTCCAACCTCCCTGGGCTCCAGAGCAAGGGCCCGTGACGAGGCTGTCCCACGTGTGGGAGGCTGACGGTGGGCCGGACGCGTCTGACGTTACGCGGCCCTCCGAACACCACAGTGTGCTTCCCCACAGTTGGGGACACTCCTGTCCATCTGTCACCCAAACCAGCACAGGGCATACAAAAACAGGGCAAACCCCGGAACAAGAGGAGGAAGGGCACCCTGAGAACTGCCATTCCCCCCATTTCCTCACCTGGGGGGGTGGCCGAGGGCAGGGGACCGTGGGGTGGCTCCGCAACCTGACAGAGGCCCTGCGAGCTCGCACGGGCGTTGTGGGGCCGCAGCCCTCACAGAGGGAGAGAACACGACAGGAGCAGCACACGGCAGCACCCGGGGCCGATTCGGGTCTGCTGCTCTGCTCCAGCTCTGAACGCTGACCGCGCTGAAGTCTGCCCACGCCTCGGCAGGTAGACACACACGTGCACACACACGGGGATGCATCCAGACACACATAGCCACATGTGTACACACAGACACGCATGCACAGAGATCCATATAGAAACACAGACATATGCACATGCATGGACACACAGAGACACGTGTGTGCACACATGCACTCATGCACACAGAGAGGCACACATGTGCCATCCCCCCCAACAGCCCCTCCAGTGAAGCTGTGTTGCACACAGGGGTCTCCCGCGGTTCTTACAACACAGGCGGATGTCTGCCCACCTGGACCCCAGCCGTAAGGCCGCTGAGTCCTGGGGCTGCCGCAGGCCAGTGCTGCCATGGTGGGAGGGCCAGCACCCCCGGAGTCAAGCGCCCCCCTTGGCTGACTTGCTAGGGTTGTCGACAGTGGCAGGAATTGCCGGGCTTGGGGGACACAGGGACAGGGCCACCTCGCAGAGAGCTGTGGCCACCAATCACTTTCCCCACATCCACCTCCCAGGAAGGGGGTCCTCGCATAAATAAAAGAGCTGGTGCTGGTCTCCAGACTGTTTTTATTATTGGCTTAATTTGTCTTCCCTGATACAGATATAAATATTTTATGTCCCGTCGCAGGGAGATTCAGTTATGACAACGGGTCCGGCTCCAGCGCATCAACAAGACACCTGAGCGAGGACGTCAGCCCCCCACCCCTGACAACCTGGACCTCTGGGCAAGGGTCCTGCAGAGCAAGGGTTCTGGCGAGGGGACCTGCAGGGCAAGGGTCCAGCGAGGGGCAGACCCGTAGGGGCACGGCCGTGGGAAGACACACCGTGCATCTGTTTCTCTGAGCCACCCCGGGAAGTGGACCCTGAGCAGGGGAGACCCTGAGCAGAGGCCCTGCAGGCCATCACCCCCGCCCCGCGTAAGCCGGATGCCCTTACCTTCCAGCCTTGGACTGACTCTCAAAGGAGATTTTGTAAAGTGTTTTTTTTTTTTTAATTTATTTATTTGTCAGAGAGAGAGGGGGAGAGAGAGCGAGCGAGCACAGGCAGACAGAGTGGCAGGCAGAGGCAGAGGGAGAAGCAGGCTCCCCGCCGAGCAAGGATCCCGATGTGGGACTCGATCCCAGGACGCTGGGATCATGACCTGAGCCGAAGGCAGCCGCTTAACCCACTGAGCCACCCAGGCGTCCCCAAAGGAGATTTTAAAGTGAGCCATTGCGAGCTGCGAGAAAGGCCCAGGTGCCCTGGGCCAACCCGGGGAAGCCCTGCAGGGTGGGCTCTCGTCAGCGCCCAGGGGTTAAAACCCTGAGCCGTCGGGGCCGGGCCCACGTGCAGAGACGTCTCAGGAAAATAGGGCAGGAGCCCACAAGCATTCATGAAAGACTTCCATGACGGTGTGGAAAATATGACCATGTGAATAGCTCCGTAGCTTTCCCTGCCAGTAGCAATAAGCAGCCAGGGGAGACGCGTACCTTTCCCTAGAGCCCCAGAAAGACACACGTTTTAGATAGGATTGTTTAGACACAATTGGGAGACTTACTTCTAAAACTATCAAACTTTACAGAGCCATATGAGAGGAAAGTGGGAGACATAAGCATGTGTGGTAGTCAGAAGTGTCCTCCCAGCGGCGCACAGCCTGGTGCCCAGGACCCGAGACTCTGTCAGTTGACACAGCAAAAAGGACGTGGCCGATGTGGTCAGGAGAATGATCATAACTTGGGGGGAGGGTCCTGGCCCGGAGCTGATGTCACTGCAAGGGTCCGCAGGACAGGGCCGCGGGAGGGTCGGGGTCAGAGGAGGAAATGAGAGGAAGGGAAGGTGCGCCCCGCCGGCTCAGCGGGGAGCTCGGGGGCACAAGCTCGGGGGCGGGAGGCCGGGAACCTGCTCCCGGGGCCCCGGGGGAACCAGCCGGCTCTCCACTCAGACTTCCGGGCTCCTGAACCCTAAGTTCCTATAAAACACTACGTGTGTGGTGACTGTCACCGCAGCGACAGGGGAAAAGATACACCATGATTTTAAGGAGAAGAAGGGAAAGGAAAAACATAAAGCGAAGCTCTTCCCGAAGTTACGCATCGGTTCATCCTGCTCGAGTGAAACTCCAGGCGAGTTAGTGTTGATGACGACAGCGTGACTCTACATCGTCTTAAACGAACAGGGGACCGCGACAAAGACTTTGAAATGTGAAAGGGGACAGTGGGGGCCGGCCCCCCGTGGGTCGCAGCCCGTGTGTGCGCATGCGGCGTGGCCGTCCGCCCCGTGGAGACGAGCTCCCCGAGTGTTCGTTCTGTGTGGCCGGAGCCCGGGGTCCCGAGGAAGCGGCGTCTGCGGCATCTGGGGCGGGGGAGGGGAGGCCGCCGGAGAAGGGGCAGCCGGGCTGATGGATGGGGTCAGAGCAGCCCTGGAGGGAGGACTGGGGAGGACCCCAGTGAGGCCAGCTGGGGTCTTACGGGAGCGGGGCAGCGGCATGAGGGAGCAAGAAGGTCACAGAGACACTGGAGTCCGTGTTCATGCTCGTCACGGTGACACTGGAGTCCGTGTTTGTGGTCTGGCTGCACTGAACCCCCAGAGGGAAGGCTGGGGGCCCCAGGGAAACACGTGTGGGGCTGGGGGCTCCACAGCAGGAGAGGCGGGTCTGGGGAATCTGTCCCCGCCGTGGCAGCGCGTGGAGGGCAGGGGGGCCAGAGCAGGAGGCGAGCCGGGGGGACCTGTCACAGCGCCTCCCGCCACCTGCATCGTGGGGATGTTTGAGGCTTTTCTGGGAGCAGTTGGTGTCCCCGCTTCCCATCCCTCAAGTGTTTAAACAGAAATAAAAGAAGCTCAACTGCTTTTTGAAAATTCAGTTGGTGTTTGGTGTTCAAATGTTAACCAGGAAGGAAGCCAGATCATTGAAGCTAGAGTGAAGCCGTGCACTCTCGGGAGGGAAATGTCAACAGTCACGGCCGCACCGGGCACTTGCCCTTCTCCCTGATCCCCGGCCTCTGCTGGCCGTCCGCGGAAAGGGGTGTCTCCATCACAAACGTGTAAAGATCCTGAGAGCAACGCAGACCCTGGGTCTGGTTCAGGGCTGCCAGGGGACGCCAACAGCCCCCTCCCCACGGGGTTCACAGCTTGCAGAACACCACCGTCTGCAGCACCCCCTCAGCTGGACGTGTGTGACCGCCAATCGCAGGCCACGTGACGGGGAAGGACCATCGGCGTGGCCCCCACACACTGCTGGAGCCTTCCGCAGGCCCTCCTCCGAGAGCTCGGTGGTGTCCATCCCAGCAGCCCCCAGCACCAGGTGACCTGTCACCCCCCATGGCACCAAGCCACGAAACACTGAGTCTTGGCCCCATGTCAACCCCCATCAGCACCTGAGCCATGGCCCAGCCAGAACCATGGATCTTGGCCACTGTCAGCACACAAAGGACCCAAGACGGTCCTGCCGACACAAGCCTTCTGCTGGACACCCCGTGGCACCCTCGCACCTCACAGGGAGGAAGACGGCCGCTTTGCAGGTACCCAAGGCCATGGAACTTCAGCGGTTGCCCGCTGTCCTGCCGGCTCAGGGCTGGAGGAGCTCAGCTGGGGCTCCCGTCTTCTGCAGCGGGGCTGAGGGGTGCACAATTGCCTTTATCTCTGCTAAGTAAAGAGTAGATGCCTGGCAGCCCACACACGTGGAGGACACCAAGGATGTCCCATCTCATCTTCGAGGCAGAATGGAGGCAGGAGACGGGATGCAGCGTGACTGAGGCAGGACAGCATCACAGGAGCAGAGGATCAAACACTCTGGGGGCGAACACTGGCAAGAAATGTCATTTCTTACCCTCTGAAAGCACGCCGGGCTCCAACCGGGTGGGGAGTGGCAGGCCACCCCCGCCCCCCGCCCCCGAGGGCAGAAGCCCCTGTCCAGGGCTGGGAGGAGCTTCTAGGACAGGGGCTGGGCTTCCTCACCCTGCACACGGAACAGGCGCGTGTCCCGCCTCCTTCTTTGAGCACTTACTGCATCTGGACCAAGTCATGATGCTGCCTGCGGCATTTCCTAAAGAGCCTTTAGCAGACGAGGCGGTGCCTGAGCCCGTCTTCGTCTGCTGAATGTTCGTCACTGAAGCGGGTGGATGTCGTCACGTGGATGTCGTCACGTGATTTCTCCGCATCTGTGGAGAGGACCCCCGGTTTTCTCCTTCATTCTGCTACTGTGGGGTGTTTCAGGGACTGATTCTCAGATGTTAGCCACGCCTGGGGCTTCTGAGACCAATCTCGTTTGGTCATGGGTACTTCCTTTTTGCATGTTCCCCAATTTCACTGGCTGCTGTTTTGTTGGTGAGTCTGTGTTCATGTTCCCGGAGCACCAGCCTGTGGTTTTCCTGGAAGGCTCTGGCCTGCTTCGCGGCCCTGATCAGGCCGACATCAGAGAGCAAGTCGGGCAGAGCTCCGAGTCGGTGTCTCTGGAAGTTTCTGGAGGATTGGTATGAACACTCCTGTAAGTATTGCGCCGAACTCACCGGCGAACCCAGCTCTCTGTCTGGGGAAGGATTTGCATCTCCCTGTTGACTGGCTATAGGTCTATTTTCATTTTCTCTTTCTTTTTGAGTCAGTTTTGGTCATTTGTATCTTCCTAGGAATTTGCCCCTTTCATCTAGGTTACGTAATTAATTGGCACGCAATTTCTTTTTTTTTTTTTAGTCTGACTTCATTTTTTATTTTATTTTTCTTCAGTGTTTCAAAATTAATTGTTTATGCACCACACCCAGTGCTCCATGCAATACGTGCCCTCCTTAATACCCACCACCAGGCTCCCCCAACCCCTTTTAATCCTTTTCGCTGCTGGGAGGTGGAGAGCAATGTCTCTTTCACTCCCGCTGTCAGCAATCGAGTCGTCTGTGTCTGCTTTCATTGGTCAGCCCAACTAAAGTTTTGTCAGCTTTGTTGGTCTTTACAAAGAACCAGTTTTGGGTTTTGCTTATTTTTCCTCTATCATTTTCTCTCTTTTACATATTTTTTACTTCCACGCTAATCAGAATTATCTCCTCCCTTCTGCTTGTTTGTACGCAGGTGGTCCCCTTATTCTACTTTCTGAAGGTGGAAGGCCGGTCATTGACTGGAAGTCCTCCCTCATGGACGTGCTCATGGCTCCAGATCTCCCTCTCAGCGCTGTCGAAGCTGCCCCCAGTGTGTGTGTGTGTTTGGTTGTTATTTGCACACATCCCAGAGTGTTTCCTAAATTCCTTGTGATCACTTCTTTGGCCCAGTGGCTACTTAGGAACTTGTTGTGGAATTTGGGTGTATTTGTGGATTTCCCAAATTCCATTCTCGGACGAATCTCTGGTTCTGTCCCATTATCATCAGAGAAGAAACTTTTTATGATTTCACTCTTCAGAGTGCGTCGACTTGCCCTGGGCAATGTCCCAGGTGCCTGGGACGTGGAGCCTGCTGGTGCCCGTTGGGTCCAGCTCACGGACAGCATTGCTCACATCTTCCATTTCCCTACATACCTTCTGTCTGGTTTTCACCCACTGCCGACAGTGGACACGTGGTTCCCACCTACTTCTCCTGAACTACTTCTAAGTCTAGGCTGAGCTCACCTCAAGACCCTTAATTTAATTATGTCTACAAAGACCCTTCTTCCCGATAAGGTCAGGTTCCCAGACTCACCGGAGCGAGGGGTCGCACCTCTGGGGGTGGGGGCACCACTCCACCCACTCCATGGGGGCGATGAGCTCCCTGCACAAAGAAGCAGGATCTCGCCTGCCATGCAGCCCTGGGAGGCGGCAGGAGCCCTGCTCCTGGGCTCTCCTGACCTCCTCTCCTGGCTCTGCCCGCCAGAGCGCTAGGCGGGCCCGCGAGGCTCTCCCATCGTTCTGCACTGCTGCACAGGCACAGCATCTGAGCCAGTGACATGTCCACAGCCTCCAGACCATCACCTTCAATGGTGCCACCTATCACGTTCCAGTGACCACCCCTCTGGTGAGGACCAGCTTTTCTGGGGACCCAGGAGAGGGGCCTGGCAGGGCCTGGCAGCCCCTTTTGGGGAGCACATGGGGGCCAGCATCCAGGGTACTTTAGGGAAAACTCATCTTTGAAACTTTCCCCTTTCTGGCCTCCCTTCCCAGTGGCTCAGGCCAACACCACAAAGGGGAGAGGAGCCCTCAGAGACCAGGGGCTTGCCCCGGAGCCCCTGCCTCCCTCCTGGGGCAGCTGCATTTCCCCAGGAGTGCACTGGGGTACAGTCTCCCAGTCAGACCAGGGATGTGGAGCCCTCCCCACCATGCGGGGGCCGCCCTCCTTCCCCGGGCGCTGGCTGACAGACGTGACAGCCAGCCATGGGAAATGGCCAGATTCGACTTCCTCTCCTACCAGCAGTTTCTATTCCAGTTTCCATGGAAACGGCCATCTGAATGCAAGCAAGAAAGGCAAAGTGAGATTCTTTAAAATAATGATAGCTGAAAAACTTTCCCGGGCCTGTGTTTCCTGCTCTGGGAGTTTCCATGGAAACTCAAACCGAAGGCAGAGCTGCATGGAGACGGCGCTGGGTGTCTTCCACGGCGGCAACTGCAGGGGCTCCCGGGCGACCCTCTGCCCATCATGAGGAGGCAGGAGCACCCTCCCAAGTCACTGATAGGCCCCGATCCTCCGGAGATGCCATGGGGGAGGAAGGGGAAGGAGGAGGAGCTCTCCACCTGAAATACACCATGAATGGCACACAGGGTGGGAGGGGACAGCAGGGTCCAGGACCCCCCTCCCCTGACCTGCAAGTCCCATGTACCACAAACATACCCCCACAAACACATACACCCCAGCATCCACGCGCCTGCAGACTTGCTCACTGGTGGGCTTGGCGTCCACCTCCAAACACTCGTCTGTGCACACTCCCCTCCCCTCTGCAGTCACCATCAAGGGCACCGCAGGCTGGGGGCTGGAAGGCCCGGGCAGGGGCAGGCACAGTGGGCTGGCGAGGACAGGGTCACAACAGTGCCCGACCCAGGCGTCTCACGTTGAGATGGATTCTGGCTGCCACCGAACCCTCGTCCAGAACCATCCGCTGGAGGCTGGGCAGTCGCACGCAGAGTAGAGCCCAAGGCTGCAGCCCCAGGGACACTGTGGCCTCTGCAGCACTGGTTCCCAGTCAGCAGCCAGCACCCTGGCTGTGGTACGGGACCCGAGGACCAAGAAGGGCCTGGTGGTCCCACCCTGGCCTGAGAGGGAGGGCTCGGGGTCTCTGTCCTGCAGCGTCCTTCTGATCCGTCCTCCTCCTTCCTGACACACGACCCGGGTACACCTGCTCCATCTTCTACACACCGCGGCTGGAGAAGACGCTCAGCCAGCCCCCAGCCCTGACCGCTCGTGTCCCGCGGACAGCCCTGCCCGTTACCCCCCTGCCGCCGCATGCCTGGGCAGGGGCTGGCGCGCAGTGCTCATGGAGGGCAGACAGCAGAGGTGGCATCCCCGTGCCCACGGCCACAGACAGGGACAGGCGTGGCTGCGTCCGGCAAGTGCACGGCAGTCCCCCTGCAGCCAGCGGCTGACGAAGTTCAGGGTTCCCAGAGGCTCGGAAGGCGCCTGGGAGAGTTTACAGCCAGGGGAGACCAGACACATGAAACAGCCCATCCCGGAGACAGCTGTGATGTAAGCCGCAGACAGCACAGGCTGATTCACATCAAAGCCAACAGACCCAACAGACCGAGTAAAGCAAATTTCCTGCCACCATCATGTGGTGGGCCTCATTGAATCAGTTGAAGACCTACAGAGGAAGAGACTTAGGTCCCCAGAGGAGGAGGGATTCTGCCTCAGGTGGCCTGGACCCCAGCTCTCCCCTGGGTGTGCGGTGTATGGCCTGCCCCGAGATTTAGGGCTGTCCGGGCCGCACACGCAGGAGCCACTTCCTAAAATCTCCCCACGTGCATGTTTGCATACGTGTGTGCTATGGGTTGTGCTTCCCTGGCTTGGCTGACTCAGGACCCTTCCCTGACCTCAGCTCCTGCCTGCAGCGGGTCCTGCCCCCTTAGGAAACACCTGCCAGGCTCTCCTCTCTGTCCCCCAGTAAAACCCTCCAGCGTGCTGCACCCTCATCCAGCTGCTGACCGCTAGCCAGCCCTACCCTCCGCGAGCTTCCTGCAAGAGCCAGCTGCTGCCCCCTGCACCGCCTCCAGCCCCTGAGACCTGCTCGCAGCTCCCACCCTGCCCCTCCGCTGAACAGACCGCCCTGTGCACGGAGCAGGGAACACCCCAGGCATCCATGCGGGAGCCTCGGCCATCACACACCTTCCCCAGCGTCTACAACCCGGGGGTGGAGGCCCCCAGCTCCCACCCAGCACCTGGTGCACACGCGGGAGGGGCCCAGTGTCCTGGAGGCACAAAGAGTCTCTAGTCCCTGGGGCTCGTGTCCTCATGCCAATAGGGTGGGTGCCCCGAGGGCCAGAGCGCAGCCCCGGGGGTGCGGTCCAGGGCAGGCCGACCCTGAGGGAGGCTCATGTCCTGGCCTTCCCGGCACCACACCTTTTCCTGCTGTGTTCAATCCTCCCAGAGGCCCTGAGCTACTTAAGATTGGGAGGGTGGCCCTAAGGAGGTGGGCCACCCCCAAACAAGGGGACTTGCTGGTCAGCCGCAGACGGCTGAGCCCTGGCCGCTCCCACCTGCCTTTGGGGCAGTGGCCCCAGGGCAGCTGAGACGCCCTGGCCTTTGCCGATAGTGTGGATCCCTCAGGGAGTCGGCCACACCCTGCCAAGGGGCCTGGGGACTTGGCCGGGGCTGGGGCACTGCCCCCTGTCACCAAGATGCAAGGGAAGCTCTGGGGGTGAAGCAATGGTGTCACTGCTCCGAGGCCACAGGGCCAACGTCTGGGTGGGGGAGGGGCCCAGGGCACAGCTGCCTGGAACCTACCGACTGACGGGCTGCTGCCACTCAGGGCCGGGGACATGGGGCAGGGCTCGGGGGCGAGGTCAAGAACAGAAGGAGCCACTCATGAGGGTCCTTAGACGATCTCCTGACTCTGTTCTCCGTGTTCACGGCTGACTGACAAGGACGGTTCCGGCTGGAGGGGCCATGCCCCAGCCTATGAGTTTGGACCCAACCCCTCCACCTGTCCAGTAGGGGCACCAGCAGGGGGCCCAGGCAATGGGCATAATGAGCTGGCCAGGCTGGAAGGGGCAGTGCCGCTGGAATCGGGCCCCGGGGGCCTGGACACAGGGCCTCAGGGCAGGTGCCTGGGAGCCCCAAGCCCTCCTCCGTGGAGCCGCAGGTGGCAGTGCCCCAAAGTGGCCAACCTGGTATGGCCAGCCACGGTGAGACAGGAGGCTGAGATCAGTCGGGGTAGGGCACCACAGGTGATGCCCGGCCCCAGCCCGGGAGTTGGAGGGCGTCAGGACCCGGAGGGAAGCACGGGGCAGTGGTCTTCACCCCCACGCCCCGAGCCAGGCTGGCCGCGGTGCTTGCCCTGGAACTCCACTAAGGGGTCTGGAGGGTCTGGAGGGCTGTCCCTTGAGAGCTGGCCTCACATATGTGCTCCCCCCAGCCAGCACCTGCAAGCCTGGAGCTGTCTGGGAAACGGGAGGCAGCCACCCACTCCGTTCCCAGGAATTGGGCAAAACTCATGAGTTCTGAGGGTCGGGTTATGGAAATTCTACTTTTAACAATGCAGTGAGGCCGGGGCGAGAATGGAGAGCTCTGCCCCCGGTGAACAGGAGCACGACTCCTTGTCATACCTGCCCCCTGATCCTAGGAGACCCCTGCCAACAGAGCAGGTGCTGTCCCCGGGGGTGCAGGTGGCAGCCGGGCCCCGGGCCAGGCCATCCCCACAACAGCAGTGCTCCTCTGCCAAAAGACCGTCCCCTGCCTGCCCAGCCGGGGTCCCCGAGAGCGTGGTCGCAGGAGCACAGAGC
>PISX010035770.1:0-12594 GCA_004024625.1 Mellivora capensis | reverse complement strand
TTTTTTTTTTAAGATTTTATTATTTATTTGACAGACAAATCACAAGTAGGCAGAGAGGCAGGCAGAGAGAGAGGAGGAAGCAGGCTCCTTGCTGAGCAGAGAGCCCGATGCAGGGCTCGATCCCAGGACCCCGGGATCATGACCTGAGCGGAAGGCAGAGGCTTTAACCCACTGAGCCACCCAGGCACCCCTCTTCTCATTTCTTGATTGGATTATTTGTTCTTTGGGTGTTGAGTTTGATAAGTGCTTTATAAATTTTGGATATAGCCCTTTATCTGATATGTCATTTGCAAATATCTTCTCCCATTCTGTCAGTTGTCTTTTGGATTTGTTGACTGTTTCCTTTGCTGTGCAAAAGCTTTTGATCTTTATGAAGTTCCAATAGTTCACTTTTGCCCTTGCTTCCCTTGCCTTTGGCGATGTTCTTAGGAAGAAGTTGCTGAGGCTGAGGTGGAAGAGGTTGCTGCCTGTGTTCTCCTCAAGGATTTTGATGGATTCCTTTCTCACACTGAGGTCTTTCATCCATTTTGAGTCTATTTTTGTGTTCAGTGTAAGGAAATGGTCCAGATTCATTCTTCTACATGTGGCTGTCCATTTTCCCAACACCATTTGTTGAAGAGACTGTCTTTTTTCCATTGGACATTCTTTCCTGCTTTGTCAAAGATTAGTTGACCATAGAGTTGAGGGTCTATTTCTGGTCTCTGTATTCTGTTCCATTGATCTGTGTGTCTGTTTTTGTGCCACTACCATACTGTCTTGATGATGACAGCTCAGTAATAGAGCTTGAAGTCTGGAATTGTGATGCCACCAACTTTGGCTTTCTTTTTCAACATTCCTCTGGCTATTCGGGGTCTTTTCTGGTACCATAAAAAATGTTAGGATTTTTTGTTCCATTTCTTTGAAAAAAATTGATGGTATTTTGATAGAGATTTTATTAAATGTGTAGATTGCTTTAGGCAGCATAGACATTTTCACAATATTTGCTCTTCCAATCCATGAGGATGGAACGTTTTTCCACTTCTTTGTGTCTTCCTCAGTTTCCTTTGTGAGTACTTTATAGTTTTCTGAGTACAGATTCTTTGCCTCTTTGGTTAGGTTTATTCCTAGGTATCTTATGGTTTTGGGTGCAATTGTAAATGGGATTAACTCCTCAATTTCTCTTTCTTCTGTCTTGCTGTTGGTGTATAGAAATGCAACTGATTTCTGCGTGTTCGTTTTATATCCTGAATTTCTATATGAGTTCTAGTGGAGTCTTTTGGGTTTTCCACATAAAGTATCATATCATCTGCAAAGAGTGAGAGTTTGACTTCTTCTTTGCCAATTCAGATACTTTTTATTTCTTTTTGTTGTCTGATTGCCGAGGCTCAGACTTCTAGTACTATGTTGAATAGCAGTGGTGATAGTGGAAAACCCTGCCATGTTCCTGACCTTAGGGGAAAAGCTCTCAGTTTTCCCCCATTCAGAATGGTATTCGCTGTGGGTTTTTCATAGATGGCTTTGATGATATTGAGGTATGTACCCTCTATACCTACACTTTGAGGAGTTTTGATCAAGAAAGGATGCTGTACTTTGTCAAATGCTTTTTCAGCATCAATTGAGTTATCATATGGTTCTTGTTCTTTCTTTTATTCATGTGTTGTATCACATTGATTGATTTGTGGATGCTGAACCAATCTTGCAGCCCAGGAATAAATCCCACTTGGTTGTGGTGAATAATCCTTTTAATGCACTGTTGGATCCTATTGGCTAGTATTTTGGTGAGAATTTTTGTATCCCTGTTCATCAAGGATATTGGTCTGTAATTCTCCTTTACAATGGGGTATTTGTCTGGTTTTGGGATCAAGGTAGTGCTGGCCTCATAAAATGAGTTTGGAAGTTTTCCTTCAATTTCTATTTTTTGGAACAATTTCAGGAGAATAGGTATTATTTAATTATTTAATTAAATTATTTTAAGAAGTTTAAATGTTTGGTAGAATTCCCCTGGGAAGCTGTCTGGCCCTGGGCTCTTGTTTGTTGGGAGATTTTTGATGACTGCTTCAATCTCCTTACTGGTTATGGGTCTGTTCAGGTTTTCTATTTCTTCCTGCTTCAGTTGTGGTAGTTTATATGTCTCTAGGAATGCATCCATTTCTTCCAGATTGTCAAATTTGTTGGTGTATAGTTGCTCATAATATGTTCTTATAATTGTTTGTATTTCTTTGGTGTTGGTTGTGATCTCTCCTCTTTCATTCATGATTTTATTGATTTGAGTCCTTTCCCTTTTCTTTTTGATAAGTCTGTCCAGGGGTTCATCAATCTTATTAATTCTTTCAAAGAACCAGCTCCTAGTTTTGTCAATTTGTTCTACTGTTCTTTTGGTTTCTATTTCATTGATTTCTGCTCTGATATTTATTATTTCTCTTCTCCTGCTGGGTTTAGCCTTTCTTTGCTCTTCTTTCTTCAGCTCCTTTAGGTGTAGGGTTAGATTGTGTACTGGAGACCTTTCTTGTTTCTTGAGAAAGTCTTGTATCGCTATATACTTTCCTCTCAGGACTGCCTTTGCTGTGTCCCAAAGATTTTGAACAGTTGTGTTTTCATTTTCATTTGTTTCCATGAATTTTTTCAATTCTTCTTTAGTTTTCTGGTTGTCCCATTCATTCTCTAGTAGGATGCTCTTTAGCCTCCATGTATTTGAGTTCTTTCCAACTTTCCTCTTGTGATTGAGTTCTAGCTTCAGAGCATTGTGGTCTGAAAATATGAAGGCAATTATCCCAATCTTTTGGTATCAGTTGAGACCTGATTTGTGACCAGGATGTAATCTATTCTGGATAATGTTCCATGTGCAATAGAGAAGAATGTGTATTCTCTTGCTTTGGGATGGAATGTTCTGAATATATCTGTGATGTCCATCTGGTCCAGTGTATTATTTAAAGCCTTTATTTCCTTGTTGATCTTTTGCTTAGATGATCTGTCCATTTCAGTGAGGGGGGTGTTAAAGTTCCCTACTATTATTGTATTATTGTCAATGTTTTTCTTTGATTTTGTTATTAATTGGTTTATATAATTGGCTGCTCCCATGTTAGGAGCATAGATATTTAAAATTGTTAGATCTTCTTGTTGGACAGAACCTTTAAGTATGATTTAGTGTCCTTCCTCATCTCTTCTTATAGTCTTTGGCTTAAAATCTAATTTATCTGATATAAGGATTGCCACCCCAGCTTTCTTTTGATGTCCATTAGCATGGTAAATTGTTTTCCACCCCCCTCACTTTATTTTTTTTTTAAAGATTTTATTTATTTATTTGACAGACAGAGATCACAAGTAGGCAGAGAGGCAGGCAGAGAGAGAGAGGAGGAAACAGGCTCCCCGCTGAGCGGAGAGCCCGATGCGGGACTCGATCCCAGGACCCTGGGATCATGACCTGAGCCGAAGGCAGAGGCCTTAACCCACTGAGCCACCCAGGCGCCCCCCCCCCACTTTAAATCTGGAGGTGTCTTTGGGTCTAAAATGAGTTTCTTGTAGACAACATATCGATGGATCTTGTTTTTTTAATCCATTCTGATACACTGTGTCTTTTGATTGGGGGATTTAGCCCATTTACACTCAGGGTAACTATTGAAAGATATGAATTTAGTGCCATTGTATTGACTATAAGGTGACTATTACTGTATATTGTTTCTGTTCCTTTCTGGTCTATTACTTTTAGGCTCTCTCTTTGCTTAGATGATCCCTTTCAATATTTCCCGTAGTTTGGTTTGTAGTTTTGTGTTTGCACATTCTTTTAATTTTTATTTGTCCTGGAAGCTTTTTATCTCTCCTTCTATTTTCAATGACAACCTAGCTGGATATAGTATTCTTGGCTACATATTTTTCTCGTTTAGTGCTCTGAATATATCTTGCCAATCCATTCTGGCCTACCAGGTCTCTGTGGATAAGTATGCTGCCAATCTAATATTGCTACTATTGTATGTTATAGACATCTTGTCCCAAGCTGCTTTAGGATTTTTTTTTAATATTTTTTTATTAACATGTATTATTAGCCCCAGGGGTACAGGTCTGTGAATCGCTCATCATAGCACTCACCATAGCACATACCCTCCCCAATGTCCATAACCCCACCACCCTCTCCCTACCCCCCTCCCACTGGCAACCCTCAGTTTGTTTTGTAAGATTAAGAGTCTCTTATGGTTTGTCTCCCTCCTAATCCCATCTTGTTTCATTTATTCTTTTCCTACCCCCAAACCCCCCACATTGCATCTCCACTTCCTCATATCAGGGAGATCATGTGATAATTGTCTTTCTCCAGTTGACTTATTTCACTAAGCATGATACCCTCTAGTTCCATCCACGTTGTTGCAAATGGCAAGATTTCATTTCTTTTGATGGCTGCATAGTATTCCATTGTGTATATATACCACGTCTTCTTTATCCATTCATCTGTTGATGGACATCTAGGTTCTTTCCATAGTTTGGCTATTGTGGACATTGTTGCTATAAACATTCAGGTGCATGTGCCCCTTTGGATCACTACATTTGTATCTTTAGGGTAAATACCTGGTAGTGCAATTGCTGGGTCATAGGGTAGCTCTATTTTCAACTTTTTGAGGAACCTACATGCTGTTTTCTGGATTGGTTGCACCAGCTTGCATTCCCACCAACAGTGTAGGAGGGTTCCCCTTTCTCCGCATCCTCGCCAGCATCTGTCATTTCCTGACTAGTTAATTTTAGCCATTCTGACTGGTGTGAGGTGGTATCTTATTGTGGTTTTGATTTATATTTCTCTGATGCTGAGTGATGTGGAGCACTTTTTCATGTGTCTGTTGGCCACAGGATTTTCTTTTTGTCACTAAGACTTTTAAGTTTTACTATTAGATGATGGGGTGTGGACCTACTTTTACATTTTATTGATTTTGAGGGGGATTCTCTGTGCCTCCTGTATTTTTGATGCTTGTTCCCTTTACCATATTAGGTAAATTCTCTACTATAATTTGCTCCAATGTACCTTCTGCCCCTCTCTCTCTTTCTCCTTCTTCTGGGATCCCAATTATTCTAATATTGTTTTGTCTTACAGTATCATTTATCTCTCGAATTCTCCCCTTGAGGTCCAGTAGTTGTTTGTCTCTCTTTTGCTCAGCTTATTCTCTGTCATTTGGTCTTCTATATCACTAATTCTCTCTTCTGCTTCATTTATCCTAGCAGTAAGAGCCTCCATTTTTTATTGCAACTCATTAATAGCTTTTTAAAATTTCAACTTGGTTAGATTTTAGTTCTTTTATTTCTCCAGAAAGGGATTCTGTTTCTCCAGAAAGGAATTCTCTAATATCTCCCATGCCTTTTTTGAGCCCAGCTAGCACCTTGATAATCATCATTCTGAACTCTAGTTCTGACATCTCACCAATGTCCGTATTGATCAGGTTCCCCAGCCATCAGTACTGCCTCATGTTCTTCTTTTGTGGTGTGTTTTTCCACATTGTCTTTTTATCCAGATAGGAATAGATGAATGAAAGAACAAAATACTAAAAGGATAGCAATGACCCCAGAAAATATGCACTAACCAAATTGGAAGAGACCCAAAATCAGGGGGAGAAGAATGGAAAGAAAATTTAAAAATAAAAAAAATTTTTAAGTATATTAGACTGGTGAATAGAACAGAGCCTCCCACTTGATTCTGGGTGTATTCTGGTCTCTTAGAAGAAACTACCTCCCAAAATTTTAAAGAAAGAAAAACTAATGTATATACAAAAATAAGGGTAAACACGATGAAGGGATGGAATATGACTGCAAAGATGAAAATTTTAAAAGATCCTAAAAAATGAATTGATAAGACAAGTTTGTTGGAAAAAGAAAAAGAGAGAGAATATGATCAGGCTGGAGACTAGAACAAAGCCATGCACTAGATTTAGGTTATATTTTGATCTATTAGAAGAAATTGTATCCCAAATTTTTAAAGAAAAAAACCTATATGTGTACAAAAAATAAGGTTAAATACAATGAAGGGATAAAATATGACTATAACAATGAACATTTAAAAAGATTTTTTAAAGTACTGTTAAGTTAAAATAGTTTTTAAAAGCATTAAAAGAGGGACACCTGGGTGGCTCAGTTGGTTAGGCCGTTTCCTTCGGCTCAGGTCATGATCCTAGGGTCCTGGGATCGAGTCCTGCATTGGGCTTCTTGCTCGGCAGGAAGCCTGCTTCTCTCGCTGCCTCTGCCTGCCTCTCTGCCTGCTTGTGTGTACTCTCTCTATCTCTGGCAAATAAATAAAATCTTTAAAAAAAAAACGTTAAAAGAGAAAAGTTTAAAAAAAAGAATAAGGAAAAAATTAAAAAAAAATTAAGTTTGCAAGACTAAAGGATCATGGGAAAAAAGCCATGAATTCTATGTGTTGCTTTCCGCTAGCTCTGGAGTTCCGTAGTTTGCATTGATCAGTGAACTTGGCCTTGGATGGATGTTCTTGCTGATCTTCTGGGGGAGCGGCCTGTTTCCATGATTCTCAAATATCTTTGCCCGAGGTGGAATTGTACCACCTTTGCCAGGGGCCGGGCAAAGTAATCTGCTCAGAGCTTTTGTTCCCTGAACGCTTTGTAGAGCTTTGGAGGCTGAGAGTGAAAATGGCAACCTTCCAATCTCTGGCCTAGAGGAGCTGAGAGCTCGGGGCCCCACTCCTCAGTGTGCCCTCGGAGAAAAGTGCTCAATCACTCCCGTCTCCCTGGTCTCTGGCCACACTCCATGCTTGCCTGGCCTGTGACCCAGAGTTTCTGTCTCTGGTGCATAACCCCTTTTGGAGTCTCCAAATCCAGCAGATTCCTGCCATGCACTCCCAGGCCGCCCCTCCCGAAGGAGGAAGGTGAGTCTCCCTGGATCTGTCATTTGTGACGTCCCTGTTCAAAGAGCAGTGGCCCAACTGTGCCAAGGATCACAGTTTAAGGTAACCCCGAGCTGAGAGATTACTCCTCGGCTCCATCTACAGCCAGCTTCCCCACTCCGATATGTGGCAGCTCTGCCACACTCAGACACCCCCGGTCTTTCTGTGACCCCGTGGGTCCTGAGACCACACTGTCCCCACAAGGGCTCCACTACCACTTTGCATCTGGAGTCTTGTCCCTCAGTGGAGCAGACTTCTAAAAATTCTGATTTTGTGCTCCTCTGCTCCACTGCTTCCCAGGAGCAGGCCCCTCCCCCAATAGCAATCTTCCCATTACTTCGGATTCATTTCTCCACACGTCCTACCTGGCAGAAAGTGGTTGATTTTCTGTTCTTAGAATTGCTGATATTCTTCTCTTTGATCTCCTGTTGAGTTTGTAGCTCTTCAGAATGGTTTGATAACTATCTAACTGAACTCCTGGGACCTAATGATATCTCCATCTCCTACTCCCCCACCATCTTGTTTCCTTCCCAGTCACAACAGAAATTTTTTTAAAAGATTTTGTTTATTTATTTGAGAGAGAGAGAGAGAGATCATGCAAGAGAGCAGGGAGGGGCAGAGGGAGAAGCAGACTCCCTATTGAGCAAGGAACCTGATACAGGACTTGATCCTAGGACCTGGAGATCACAACCTGAGCCAGAGGCAGACACTCAACTGACTGAGCTACCCTGATGCCCCTAAACAACAGAAATTTACTTCTCACAGTTCTAAGACTGGAAAATTTATGATCAGGGTGCCAGCATGGTCACCTTCCAATGAGGGTTCCCTTCTTGGCTCACAGCTTGTGCTTTCTGGCTGTGTTGTCACTTGGTGGAAGGGGCTAGAGATCTCCCTGGAGCATCTTTTATAAGGCACTAGTCCCATTCATAAGGGCTCCTCCTTTATGACATAAGCACCCGCCACAGACCCCCACCTACCCCACCTCCGAAATACGATTACATTGGGCATATGTATTTGGAGGAACACAAACATTTAAACCACAGAACTAACACTCAGATCAAGATGTACAATATTTATAGCACCAAGAAGACTCCCTCCCAGTCAGTACCCGCAAAATTCAACTGCTACTTAAGTCAATAAACTTTTGGAATGATTTAAAAAAAAAAAAGAGAGAGCGATATTTATCCATGTGAAGGAGAGAGAAAGCATGCAGGGGGGATGAGCAAAGAGAGAGATATATATATATGAGATCATTTCTGCTGAGTGCAGAGTCTGACCTAGGGCTTGATCTCACAACCCTGAGATCACGACCTGAGCCAATCCAAGAGTTGGTTGCTCAACTGACTGTGCCACCCAGGTGCCCTGGAATGCTCTTTTGTCTATTATGTGCAATGTGCAAATATGTGTATATGTGCAAATACACAAAATGTGTATTTGTGCAAATATCTTTTCTCAGTTTTTTGTGGCAAATGATTTTGGAACTCCCTTTACAGTGGTGTTTGATGAACAGAAGTTTTAAGCTTTAATGTAATTGAGTTTATCAACTATTACTTTTATCATTAGTGTGTTTTGTGTCTTGCTTAATAAAATTTTTCCTATCCAACAGCAAAAAAGTAGCATTTTATATTTTCATTTAAAAACTGAAGGTGTTGCTTTTATCATGTAGTCTCATGCCTGTATAGAATTGATTTTTGTGCTTGGTGTGAGGTTGGGATTCAATCCTGTATTTTCCATTTAGATAATGGGTTATACCAGTAGTATTTCTTTGATGTGCTACTTCTGTTATATGTGCTTGGGTCTGTTTTCAGCTCTCTGGTTTGTTCCTTTGGTCATTTTGTCTATCCCTGCATCACTATCAGAGTCTTAATTATTGTAATTCTATAAAATGTTTTGCTATCTAGTAAGACAAATCTTCTCATCCTATTTTTCTTCATGAGTGCCTTGGTTATTCTTGTCTGTTCACTTTTTTTAAAAGATTTTATTTATTTGTCAGAGAGAGAGAGAGAGCGGAGGCAGAGGGAGAGAAGCAGGCTCCCCGCCGAGCAAGGAGCCCGATGTGGGACTCGATCCCAGGATGCTGGGATCATGACCTGAGCCGAAGGCAGCTGCTTAACCAACTGAGCCACCCAGGCATCCCTGTTCACTTTTTAATATACATTTTTTAGTCAGCTTATCAAGTTACAACACACACACACACACACACACTCTCTCTCTCTCTCTCTCTCTCTCTCTCTTGAGATTTTTATTGGAATTTTTGAAGTTTTTCTTGGAACTATATTAAATCTGTAGACCAATTTGGGAAGAAGTGACAACCTTATAGTACCCAATCCTCCAATCTACAAACATGGTAACTTATCTCTCTTTTTTAGGTCTTTTTAAATATCTTTTTTTTAAAACGTAAGCTCCACATCCAGTATGGAGCCCAGCCAGCATTGGGCTTGAATTCTCAACCCTGAGATCAGGATCTGAGCATCTGAGATGAAGGGTCAGCCACTTAACCAACTAAGCCACCCACGTGCCCTTAAATATCTCTAAGCCAAATTTTATAATTTTTCCATGCAGGTTTTGCATAATTTTTGTTTGGTGTTTTAGTTACCTTTAGTTTCTGTTGTCATTGTAAATGGTGTATTTTTAAATAGTTTTTCTTACCTGCTTTGTGATTAGTATAGAAAAGTGGAGCATGTTTTTATATCATGATCTTATAGACTGCTGCTTTATTAAACTCTCCCATTACTTCTGGGAATATGTAATTATTTTAGATATTGTAACAACAGTATAAAGGAGAGAAAATGGAGCTATATAAAAGCAAAGTTTTTATATATTACTGAAATTAAATTGGTGCTATATGTACTAGATTGCTATAAATTAAGATGTGAATTATAATCTCCAAGGCAATCACTAAGAAAATAACTAAAATATATGTATTTTTAAAAAGAACATTAGAAAATATCTATTTAACATTAAAAAGGCAATAATAGAGGAACTGAGGAACAAATGAAGACATAATGCATATAGAAAACAAATGGCAAAATGGCAAATGTAGGTTCCTATTGGTAATCTCATTAAATGTAAATGGGTCAAACACTTCCATTAGAAGGCTATGATTGGTAGAATGGATTATTTTTAAAAGATTTTATTTATTTATTTATTTAGTTAGTTAGTTATTAATGAGACAGAGAACACACAGGCAGTGGGGAGGGCAGAGGGAGAAGCAGACCTTCCCTCCCCTGAGCAGGGAGCTTTATGGGAAGCTTGATCCCAGGACCCTGAGATCAGGACCTGAGCTGAAGGCAGAGGCTTAACCAACTGAGCGGCACAAGTGCCCTATGTAGAATGGATTTAAAAACACGATCCAACTATGAGTTGTCTATAAAGGACTCGATTTGGGTTCAAAGACACAAATAGGTTGCAAGGAAAAGTAGGGAAAAAGATATTCCCTGCAAGGATATAACCAAAAAATAGCTATGTGACTACACTAACATCCGATAAAATATACCTGAAAACAAAAATTGTTACTAGAGACAGGACATTATATAATGGTAAGAGAAGTCAATCCATCAAAATTACATAACAATTATAAACATATAGGCAATATATATATACCTAACAATAGGGTGTCAAAACATATGAAGCAAAAACTGACACAGTTGAAGGCAGAAATAGACAATTCAACAATAAGACTTGGAGGCTTCAACACCCCAGTTTTAATAATGGGCAGAACAGGGGCGCCTGGGTGGCTCAGTGGGTTAAAGCCTCTGCCTTCGGCTCAGGTCATGATCCCAGGGTCCTGGGATCAAGCCCCGCATCAGGCTCTCTGCTCAGCAGGGAGTCTGCTTCCTCCTCTCTCTCAGATGCCTGCCTCTCTGCCTACTTGTGATCTCTGTCTGTCAAATAAATAAATAAAATCTTTTTAAAAAATAATGGGCAGAACAACTGGACAGAAGTTCAGCAATGAAATGGGACACTTGAAGAAGACTAGAAAGTAACTAACCCTCACAGGAAACTATAGAACGCCCCGCTCAGTAACAAAGACCGATCTTCTCATGTGGACATAGAAAAGTTTCCAGGATAGACCATAAAACAAGGAAAACAAGGTTCTATACATTTAAAAGAAATTAAGTGGGACGCCTGGGTGGCTCAGTTGATTAAGCGGCTGCCTTCGGCTCAGGTCATGATCCCAGTGTCCTGGGATCAAGTCCCACATCGGGCTCCTTGCTCGGCAGGGAGCCTGCTTCTCCCTCTGCCTCTGCCTGCCACTCTGTCTGCCTGTGCTCTCTCTCTGACAAATAAATAAATAAAATCTTTAAAAAAAAAAAAAGAAATTAAGTAATAGAAAGTGTGTTCTCTGAGCACAAAGGAATGGAATTAGAAATAACGGAAAATTTGGAAAATCCACAAATATGTGGAAACTAACCAACTGCTAAATACCCAGTTGTTCAAAGAAGAAATCACAAGGAAAATTAGAAAATACTTTGAGGGGCACTTGAGTGGCTCAGTGGGTTAAGCGTCTGCCTTCAGCTCAGGTCGTGATCCCACGTCAGGCTCCCTGCTTGTCAAGGAGCCTGCTTCTCCCTCTCCTTTTTTTTTTTTTTTAAAGATTTTATTTATTTATTTGACAGACAGAGATCACAAGTAGGCAGAGAGGCAGGCAGAGAGAGAGAGGAGGAAGCAGGCTCCCCGCAGAGCAGAGAGCCCAGTGCAGGCTCAATCCCAGGACCCTGGGATCATGACCTGAGCTGAAGGCAGAGGCTTTAACCCACTGAGCCACTCAGGCACCCCCTCCCTCTCCTTCTTGATTGTGCTTTCTCTCACTATCTCTCTCTCTCTCTCTCATATAAATAATAAAAAATTTAAGAAGGGATATTTTGAGGTTAATTAAAATGAACGTTTGGGATGCCTGCGTGGTTCGGTCAAGTGTCTGCCTTCAGCTCAGGTGATGATCCCAGGGTCCTGGGATAGAGTCCCCTTTTGGGCTCCTTGCTCAACAGGGAGCTGCTTCTCCCTCTGCCTGCCACTCCCCCTGCTTGTGCTCACTCTCTCTCTCTCTCTGACAAATAAAATCTTTTAAAAAATGAAAATTCGGGGCACCTAGGTGGCTCAGTGGGTTGGGCCTTTGCCTTCGGCTTGGGTCATGATCTCGGGGTCTTGGGATCGAGCCCCGCATCGGCCTCTCTGCTCGGTGGGGAGCCTGCTTCCCCCTCTCTCTCTGCCTGCCTCTCTGCCTATTTGTGATCTCTGTCTGTCAAATAAATAAATAAAATCTTAAAAAATAATAATAATAAATAAATAAATAAATGAAAATTCAACATATCAAGATTTAATCAATGCACCAAAAGCACTGCTAGAGAGAAATTTATAGCTATAAGCACCTACACTAAAACAGAAGAAAGCTCTTTTTTTTAAAAGATTTTATTTATTAATTTGACAGAGACACAGCAAGAGAGGGAACACAAGCAAGGGGAGTGGGAGAGGGAGAAGCAGGCTCCTTGATGAGCAGGGAGACCGATGCAGGGCTTGATCCCAGGACACCAGGATCATAACCTGAGCCGAAGGCAGACATTTAATGACTGAGCCACCCAGGCGCCCCTCTTTTCTTTTTTTTTTTTTTAAGTAGTCTCCATGCATAGCATGGAGCCCAATGCTGGGCCTAACTCATGACTCAAGACCTGAGCTGAGATCCAGAGTTGGATACTTAACCAACTGAGCTACCCAGGTGCTCCAAAAGCTCTTCTTTTTTAAGATTTTATTTT
>PISX010035769.1:0-12598 GCA_004024625.1 Mellivora capensis | reverse complement strand
TTTTGTAGCAACATGGACGGGACTGGAAGAGATTATGCTGAGTGAAATAAGTCAAGCAGAGAGAGTCAATTATCATATGGTTTCACTTATTTGCAGAGCATAACAAATAACACGGAGGACATGGGGAGATGGAGAGGAGAAGGGAGTTGAGGGAAATTGTGGGGGAGATGAACCATGAGAGACTATGGACTCTGAAAAATAACCTGAGGGTTTTGAAGGGGCGGGGGGTGGGAGGTTGGGGGAGGCTGGTGGTGGGTATTATGGAGGGCACGCATTGCATGGAGCACTGGGTGTGGTGTAAAACTATGAATTCTGTTACGCTGAAAAGAAATAAAAAAAAATTTTTTTTAAAGATTTTATTTACTTATTTGACAGACAGAGATCACAAGTAGGCAGAGAGGCAGGCAGGGGTGGGGTGGGGGAAGCAGACTCCCCACTAAGCAGAGAGCCTGATGTGGGGCTCCATCCCAGGACCCTGGGATCATGACCTGAGCTGAAGGCAGAGGCTTTAACCCACTGAGCCACCCAGGTGCCCGAAAATTCCTCGGCTTATCAACTCTGGGAGGGGCCCATATGAGGCCCCTTCCTGGAACATAGATTTGAGATTGTCTGTAAGTCCACTAATTTAGTGGATTTTTATTATAGTCTTGTCCAGTGTCCTTTCCCAAAGAGCAAAGTGCTTAGTGCTCATAGTGCTTGGTCAGACCAGTGGCCTCTTGTCCTAATTTACAACATTTTGTCAATCTATTAGTCTTAAGAGATATTACATTTACAAAAATTTTTGAGGGTTTTCTGTGGGTTTAGGAAATTTTTAAATATGGCCCTTAGTTTGGCCTTTGACCAAGGAGTAAAAGATAGCTGAACAGGGTCACCTGTAGCCTTAGGAGGTCTTACTGTAAAAGGCAAAACAGTTTAATACCCTTTTTAAAGGGAATAAAGCTATTTAGAGGATTACTTGAATAAGTACTCAGATAAAGGCAGATAGAGGGAAGTGGTAGGGGTTACATCAGTCTTAAGGTCTATTATTTTAGGTCCCTCTTATATTTTTAACTTTTCATTAGCCTTTCACAACAGAACTTTCATCATAGGTATTTTGGAATTTTAAAGCACTTTGGAGGTTTCTGTATGCCAATTAAAACAGGTTTCCCATTCTGTTTGTTTGATTTGGAAACCCTTGCTCTTAAGTGCACTTTTAGAAGTGAACTTACCTAATTCGAACATTCCTCAAAACAGCCATTGTAATTCCCTTAAAGGCTGGCAGCAGTTAGGTAGGAACCTTGCCAAAAGTAGAATTTAACCCACATTTTGGTCCAGTCATATTGAGCAACAAAAGGGGTACAGCCTACATTTCTATCTAGCCATATTTTATTTTATTATTTTTAAGAGTTTGTTTATTTATTTTTCCAGAGAGAGAGACAGAGAGAGGTAGACAGAAGGAGAAACAGGCTCCCCGCTGAGCAAGGAGCCCCATGCGGGAGTTGATCCCAGGACCTTGGGATCATGACCTGAGCCAAAGGCAGACATTTAACCAACTGAGCTACCCAGGCATCCCATGTCCAGCCATATTTTAGAACCTTCAAATTCACGATTACCAAGCCCAGTTCGCAGGACACAAAAACTTAGCATGATTTTGCCATTTTTAAAAAAGATTTTATTTATTTATTTGACAGACAACACAAGCAGGAGGAGCAACAGGCCGAGGAGGAGGGAGAAGCAGGCTCCCTACTGAGCAGGGAGCCTGGTGCGGGTCTCAATCTGAGGACCCTCGGATCGTGACCCGAGCCAATGGCTGACACTTAACTGACTGAGCCACCCAGGCACCCAATATTGCCATTTTTGCAGCTATTGTTAGCTTCTGGAACCACAGCTCTTAGATTTATTTTATGTCTAAGAACTATGCTGATGGCCTTAGGGAGGCATGCTGGAAGGTGGTGTACTTAACTCTTTTAACAATCTCATTTTTTTGGCTAAACTTTTGGGGCGCTTGGAACCAAACACCCAAGAGGGATGTGCCACTGGTTTGGGGATTGTATGGTATTTTACGATGTACCTTGCTGCAGGGAAATTCTCTTGAGGTTGGCAGGTGACCTCGGGTCCATCTAAACTGTTTTGTAATCAACTTATCCTAACATGGGAGTCTTCAAGCTAGGTGGCAAGCAAGTACGGTATCAGCTTCTAAGTGCCCAACCCAGGTTCATCAATTTTGTGATTTTTTTTTTTTTTTTTTTTTTTTTGCCTCCAAGATTCCCATTAATAATAGACTTTACTTAAAATGTTATTCCCCTGAGGCCTCTCACTGGACCCTGTCCAGCTTAAATTGAATCCAGTCTGGATCCAAACCCATTCTGGTTTTTAAGTTGGACCCATTCTGATCCTGGACTAAATCCAGGTTTTGCATTGGGACCAGTGGAAAGTCACTTATATTGGGAACTCCATGCAAAGAGAACCAAGCTCAGAACTGAGAGGAACTTACCCATGGCTCTCAGAAATAGCAAGAAAGAGAACTCAAAAGGGGTTTTGGGTACCAAACCCATGATTCTCATAGTCCCTGAAGCTGTTGGAAGTCTCCTTCAGCCCTGTACTACCACCAAATCTGTTAAACAACAAAATTCCACTAAATAAATTTAAAGATAAAATTGGCTTTATTCAACAACTCATGAATCAGGCAGTATCCCACCTGGCAAATAGAAAGGAGCTCCGAAGAGCTGTAGAAAAAGTAAAGTTTCTAAAGGCAGAAAGGTGAAAAGAAATGGAAGTTTATTAGCAAAGAATGCATTGTTTCAGGCAAGGTTGCCTTCCAAAGAGTGATGGAAGGGTTCTGTCAGGCAGCTTTATTCACTAGAATTGACCTGGTAATTCTAGATGGATTGGTTAAAGATTACATTCCCAGCCTGGGTGGCTCAGTTGGTTAAGCATATTCCTTCAGCTTGGGTCATCGTCCCAGGGTTCTGGGATCAAGCACTGCATCAGGCTCCTTGCTCAGTAAGGAACCTACTTCTCCCTTTGCCTGCTGCTCCCCCTGCTTGCGCTCTCTCTCTCTCTCTCTCTCTCTCTCGTGGTAGAAACCCACAGGCCACAGCCCCTTCACCTCCCCTGCTCTCCACTGCTCCTGCTGAGGTGGAAGAAAAGACCAAATGGCCATCCTGTTTGGTTAAGAAAAGAAAAAAGCAAGTCCCGCGAGATGACTTAGCACTCTCCTGAGACACCTCCCTCCGTATAGATTATACTTCCACATGAAGGGGGCCAATCGGCCCTGAGAGACTGTGAAAATGTCCCGTTACCATTCCCCATCACCCATAACCATAAAAACTCACCCCAACCCTGTCAGGTGCTCAGCCTTTGGGAAACTATCCCATTGAGACCGCCGGTGATAATAAAGCTGAGTTCTCCCTGATTTTCATGTGCCACTTGAGTTTCCTTGGTCACTTCAGATTTCCCCAACACTCTGACAAATAAATAAACAAAAATATTTTAAAAAGATTGCATTCCCAGGAGATGCTGAAACTACAATTACGTTAGGTATTAAGTATTGGTTTGCTGATATGGGGCTTAGCATCAGTGACTCTGTTTTGGGTTGGTTATCTTATAGACAGGACACAGGAGTGCAAGAGCTCCCAACTTCGAGGAACCTCAACAGACTGACTTTGACCACTTGCCACTGACAAAATCTAGAGGCAGAGAGCTGAGTGGTGGTGAAACAAGAAAGAAATTTAGGGCGCCTGGGTGGCTCAGTGGGTTAAGCCGCTGCCTTCACCTCAGGTCATGATCTCAGGGTCCTGAGATCGAGTCCCACATCGGGCTCTCTGCTCAGCAGAGAGCCTGCTTCCCTCTCTCTGTCTCTCTCTGCTGCCTGCCTCTCTGCCTACTTGTGATCTCTGTCAAATAAATAAATAAAATCTAAAAAAAAAAAAAAAGAAAAATTTATTTCAGAGGGGCCAACACTGGGAAGATAGTGGACTAACCTCTCAGAGACTGTCTTCTAAGTGCTCAAAATACTTCTAGGTTTATATAAAGAAAATGTAGGACAAAAGTTGATGGGTACAAGCAGGTGGGCAGTAAAGGTCAGGTCAGTAGTTGAATTGGAGTCAATCGTGAGTGGGGGGCGTGCTGGTCAGGGCAGTCCTTACTGCTTCAGGGGTAGTTTTGGTTCCCATCATGGGATGCTTCGCCCGCAGGGTCCTTTGTTTAAATTAGAGATAAGCTAGAAAGAAGAACTTAATCGATTAGAAAGTTTGAGGATGAAATTGATGAGGGAGCAGGAGGCTGGCTGAGGACAAAGCGAAAGCTGGCACCTTGCACCCCCTCTCCACCGCTCCCCTTGGTAATATGTGTGATATTCCTCAGCCACCTCTGGCTGCCCTAAAAGAAAAACAAATAGTTAACATGCAGAGATCACAACCCTGCAAGACAGGAGTCTCCCTCGGTTTACAAATATCCTAGTGATTTACAACAAAGAAGCCGTCTTATCAATAGCCCAATTTCCAGAGATAAATAACTCAGTTCCTCAAGCCCTAATGTCGCCCTCCCCTCCATAAAAACTGAAGGAGGCTGAGGCAGAAGGAAATGTAAATAAAGTTAAATTTCTTCTAAACCTAAACCTCACTAACCAGGACACTTGATAGGAGAAATGTGAAACTTTATCTCTAAACCCCCAAGATAGTGTCAGCAATCATTCCCACGCATATGACCCACTGATATACATCTAAAGGGTCTCACGAGAAGATTTTTACTAGTAATAAATAACCTTTTTCCCAATAATAGCTAGCCCCTCAAGGTCCTGGAGACCTTGCTTCCAAAATCCCTTAGAGACTAACATCATCCCCTTTGTCCTCACCTACCCAACTCCTGTGTATATAATCAGCCACTCCTCAGGATAGCAGGGCACCAGCTCTTTCTGCCCCGTGCTTTAATAAACCAACATTTTGCACCAAAGATGTCTCAAGAATTCTTTCTTGGTCATTGGCTCCGGAGCTCACCCCACCGAACCTCACCTATGTTCTAGAACTTCATCAAAATGGAGGAAGTCGGGGCGCCTGGGTGACTCAGTGGGTTAAAGCCTCTGCCTTCGGCTCAGGTCATGGTCCCAGAGTCCTGGGATTGAGCCCCGCATTGGGCTCTCTGCTCAGTTGGGAGCCTGCTTCCTCCTCTCACTCTCTGCCTGCCTCTCTGCCTACTTGTGATCTCTGTCTATCAAATAAATTAAAAAAAAAGCTTAAAAAAAAAATGGAGAAAGTCCTCTGTTGACGCCTTTTTTTTTTTTTTTTAAGATTTTATTTATTTATTTGACAGAGAGAGATCACAAGTAGGCAGGGGGGGGAGGGGCGGGGGGGGGGGAGAGGGAGGAGCAGACTCCCTGCTGAGCAGAGAGCTCGATGCTGGCCTCATTCCTAGGACCCTGGGATCATGACCTGAGCTGAAGGCAGAGGCTTAACCCACTGAGCCACCCAGGTGCCCTGATGCCTTTTTTAACACTAAATTATAACTCCTTGAACAGAGTGTAATTTATTGTCTGGTAGGTAATTACTTGATCCTTGAGTAACTGAATATATGTTCCAGACATATTTAAGGCAAACAATTTTCTTCTTTTTAAAAAAACAAAGTTTAAAAATTATTCATTTAGGGGCTTCTGGCTGGCTTGTTTGGTAGAATATGAGACTCTTGATCTCAGCGTTGTGAGTTCAAGCCCCACATTAGGTGTAGAGATTACGTAAAAATATAAAATCTTTAGGGGCACCTGGGTGGCTTAGTGGGTTTAAAGCCTCTGCCTTCAGCCCAGGTCATGATCTCAGGGTCCTGGGATTGAGCCCCCCATCAGGCTCTCTGCTCAGCAGGGAGCCTGCTTGCCCCTCTCTCTGCCTGCTTCTCTGCCTACTTGTGATCTCCGTCTGTCAAATTAATAAATAAAAATCTTTAAAAAAATAAAATCTGGGGACGCCTGGGTGGCTCAGTTGGTTAAGCAGCTGCCTTCGGCTCAGGTCATGATCCCAGCGTCCTGGGATCGAGTCCCGCATCGGGCTCCTTGCTCGGCAGGGAGCCTGCTTCTCCCTCTGCCTCTGCCTGCCACTCTGTCTGCCTGTGCTCACTCGCTTTCTCTCTGACAAATAAATAAATTAAAATAAAATAAAATAAAATAAAATAAAATCTGGGGCACCTGGGTGGCTCAGTGGGTTAAGCCTCTGCCTTCGGCACCGGTCATGGTCTCAGGGTCCTGGGATAGAGCCCCGCATCCGACTCTCTGCTCAGCAGGGAGCCTATTTCCCCCTCTCTCTCTCTGCCTGCCTCTCTGCCTACTTGTGATCTCTGTCTGTCAAATTAATAAATAAAATCTTAAAAAAAATAAAATTAAAAATTAAAAAATAAAATCTTTTAAAAATTTTTTCATTTAAATTAGCAGTTTCTTTCATATATTTGTACACAATTTAGAAAACACAAAAAGGAAAGAAAAAGGAAAGCAAAGAAAAATAACCAAATATTTCAAAATCAATCTAAACATTTTGTATATTTCCTTTTAGCTCTATTTCTGCATAATAATTTTTATGAAGTTAAAAGTTACATGTTAAAAATATACATACATACATATGTGGTGTGTGTGTGTGTGTGTGTGTGTGTGTAGTATAGGCCTCCCAAAATGGGCAGGCCTCCCAAAAATGGGCTACTTTGCCATGAAGATTATTTTGAATTATAAAAGCAATCAAAACCCAGCAGATTCAGGAAAAGCTCCATGCAACCCCCCAACTACCTAAATTTACATTGAAAAGGAGAGCCTGAATCAGGAAGAGAACTATTAAAAGAAAGTCCTCTTTACCTAAGACACTTATTTGCATAAAAGAGTACCCTTTGTTTTCCAAACATCTTCTGTCACTTTCCTACTAAAGTCTTCTTCCTCTTTGTGTCTCCAGACTCCTAACTCTCATCTCAGCTCCAGATGTCATATAAATCTCATATTACCTGACTGTCTTTGGAACTTCATGTTTGTATGGATTCCCTGTACATACAAAACAAAATTTGATTTTCTCCTGTTAATCTGTCTCAAATCAATTTAATTCTTACTCCAGCTACAAGGACCTCGAAGGGCAGAGAAACATTTTTCCCCCTGAAAATAGTTATATCCCTCTCTATTATATATATATATATATATATATATATATAGCATATTATTATTATATATAGTTATATATAATTATATACAAGTTTGTTAAATATAGTTATATGTAAAATTATCATACATATCTTTATTATATTTTATCATGTATATATATTTCAAATGCAAGGTTTCTGAGAAGACCTTTTTAAAAATTATTATTATTGGGACGCCTGGGTGGCTCAGTTGGTTAAGCGGCTGCCTTCGGCTCAGGTCATGATCCCAGCATCCTGGGATCGAGTCCCACATCGGGCTCCTTGCTCAGCAGGGACCCTGCTTCTCCCTCTGCCTCTGTCTGCCTGTGCTCACTCTCTCTCTCTCTGACAAATAAATAAATTAATTAATTAAAAAATTATTATTATTTATTTATTTATTTGTTTATTTTAAGTCAGCTCTATGCCCAGCATGGGGCTTGAACTCACAATCCTGAGATCAAAAATTGTGTGCTCTACCAACTGAGCCAGCCAGGTGCTCCTCTGAGACTTTTGTTAAAGGTTAATATTTCTTTTTTTTTTAAAATATTTTATTTATTTATTTATTTATTTATTTGTTTGTCACAGAACGAGAGCCTGCACAAGCAGGCAGAGTGGCAGGCAGAGGGAGAGAAAGAAGCAGGTTCCCCACTGAGCAAGGAGCCCGATGCAGGACTCGATCCCAGGACCACAGGATCATGACCTGAGCAGAAGGCAGCGGCTTAATCCACTGAGCCACTCAGGCATGCCAAACGTTAATATTTCTAAGATGATTACTAATTATATTGTTAGAATATTTTAAAAACACTTTCTTTAAAGTACTCTTTTTCTGTGTATTAGATAACCAAATACATTGCAGATATTTAGCGGTGTGAGTATACAATCATATAAAGAGTGGATTAATTAACTTTCAAAGAAAATAAAAGAATTTTTCCAGTGATCTCTGAACTTTTTATTGAAGCTTGTATTCACATTTTTCAAAATTGCTCCCTGAGTATTTTCCTAGAAAGTAAATAATCTATTATTTCCTGCTATGTTGCAATGCTAGGTTACAAGCCAGGTTAATAGGAGATAGCAAATAGAATAGAAATAATGGAGGAAAACATTTAGTACCCTATAGTTTGTTTGTTTTTCTACCAGTTTCTTACTTTCTTCTAATATCCTACTGAGGGCATTAATGCTGTGGAAATTTAAACTCTAAAATATAAGAAAGAGGGGCGCCTGGGTGGCTCAGTACTTAAGTGGCTGCCTTTGGCTCAGGTCATGATCCCAGAGTCCTGGGATGGAGCTCCGCATCGGGCTCCCTGCTTGGCAGAAAGCCTGCTTCTCCCTCTCCCACTCCCCCTGCTTGTGTTCCCTCTCTCACTGTGTCACTTTCTTCCAAATAAATAAATAAAATTTTAAAAAAATACAAGAAAGAGACACCTGGGTGGCTCAGTCAGTTAAGGAACTGCCTTCGACTCAGGTCATACATGATCCCAGATTCCTGGGATCCAGTCCCAAATCTGACTCCCTGCTCAGCAGGAAACCTGCTTCTCCCTCTGCCTGCTGCTCACTCCTGCTTGTGCTCTTTCTCTCTTTCTCTGATAAATAAATAAGTAAAATCGGGGTCCTGCATGGCTCAGTGGGTTAAGCCTCTGCCTTTGGCTCAGGTCATGATCTCAGGGTCCTGGGATGAGCCCTCCATCATCAGACTCTCTGCTCAGCGGGGAGCCTGCTTCCCCCTCTCTTGCTGCCTGCCTCTCTGCCTACTTGTGATCTCTGTCTGTCAAATAAATAAATAAAATCTTTAAATAAATAAATAAAATCTTCTTTAAAATAAAAATAATGAATTAATAAAATAATATACAAAGGAAATGAAATAATTTATATAAAAGTGTTATAAGTATATAAGTTATAAGTTATATAAGTTATAAGTATATAAAAGTAAAATTTACAAAACTACAGAACTCAACCTTTGCATCTATGCTAATTTTCTCACACAATTAACTTGAATATAACATATACTGAAATTTGCAAAGGAAATTGGGAAGGGGGATTTTACCCAAATTCGGCTTGACATTTTCAAATACCAGTTGCACTTTTTAGAACTGCCTTTGAGAATGTTGCTTGTCACTCTCTTGAACTCAAAATATGAAGCATGGCAAGAAGGTCTTTGAGGCTAATTACAAAGCAAGGGATTCATTCATTCATTTATTTAACATTTACTGACTACTATTGTGTCACTGTACTTGATTAGATTCTATAATGCAAAGATTACTGAGATACAGTAGGGAGAGAGACGGGTACAAATATAAAAATAACAGTGAATTGTGAAAAACTACAGAGCAGCCTAATAAACAATGAGCTGTGTAGTCACAGAGGATAGAATAATTCTCTCTTATGGTATGAAAGTATAAAGAAACAATTAGAAACACATATGCATGTAACAACAGAGTGCCCAAATATGTGAAACAAAACCTGACAAAACTGAAGTGAGAAATAGACTATTCAACAATAATATTTGGAGACCAATACCACACCTTCAATTATCAATATAATGTGCACTTTAAATGAATGAATTGTATAGTATGTGAATTATATCTTCACATATATATATATTTTTTAAGATATAGAAGGACTTTGGTAATAAAGACTTCATAGGGCAAATGGACATCTAAAAATAACTCAGTTTTTCTGATTTCCTAAAAGGAATATTATCACACACATTTTTTTTAAGGTTTTATTTATTTATTTGACAGAGATCACAAGTAGGCAGAGAGGCAGGCAGAGGGAGAGGGGGAAGCAGGCACCCTGCTGAGCAGAAAGCCCGATGCAGGGCTTGATCCCAGGACCCTGAGATCATAACCTGAGCTGAAGGTAGAGGCTTTAACCCACTGAGCCACCCAGGTGCCCCATCACACACATTTTAACAATGACAAAGTTAGTATAAATTTTTATGAGAGAAGTGTATTACGATTTTTAAAAACCATCCTTTCCACCACCCGATGATACCAAATATTTTTAGCATTTGCTAACATTTAACATTCTTTTTTTTTAATGGACATATTATATTTTTGTTTTAAAATATATAATGCTGGGGCACCTGGGTGGCTCCGACAGTTAAGCATCTGCCTTCAATTCATGTCATGATCTCAGGGTTCTGGGGTTGAACTAGGCATCAGGCTCTACGCTCAGTGGGGAACCTCCTTCTTCCTCTCCTTCTGCCCCTCCCCCTACTTTTGGTCCCGCTCTCTCTGTCAAATAAATAAATAAAGGGGTGCCTGGGTGGCTCAGTGGGTTTAGCCTCTGCCTTCAACTCAGGTCATGATCTCATGATCCTGGGATTGAGCCCTGCATTGGGCTCTCTGCTCCACAGGGAGCCTGCTTCCTCCTCTCTCCCTCTGCCTGCCTCTCTGCCTACTTGTGATCTCTGTCTGTCAAGTAAATAAATAAAATCTTTTAATAAATAAATAAATAAATAAATAAATAGAATGTTAAAAAAAAAATAGGTAAGGCTGGGGCACCTGGGTGGCTCAGTTGGTTAAGCATCTGTCTTGGGCTCAGGTCATGGTCCCAGGGTCAGGCTTGAGACCCGTGTTGGGCTTCCTTCTCGCTGGGGAGACTGCTTCTCCCTCTCCCTCTGCTGGTCCCCCTACTTGTGCTCCCTCTCTCGCTCTCAAATAAAGTCTTTTAAAACACAAATTAATTAAAAAAATAATGTTTTAAAGTAGCATTAAATATATAATTCACTTCCTTTCTAAAGCTTTTTTAAAAAGATTTTATTTATTTATTTGACAGAGAGAGAGATCACAAGTAGGCAAAGAAGCAGGCAGAGAGAGGGGGGAAGCAAGCTCCCCGCCGAGGAGGGAGCCCAATGCAGGGCTCAATCTCAGAACCCTGAGACCATGACCTGAGCCAAAGGCAGAGGCTCAACCCACTGAGCTACCCAGGTGCCCCACATCCTTTCTCTTAAACATCTTGATAATTTCTTAAGCTATTAAATATTCTTTTAAAGCTGTATAGTATTTCATTGTATATCATAACTTATTTAGTAATTCCTTTTTTATTTGTCATTTAGGTTCATTCCAATTTTATTTTACACGAGATGTAATGCTGTGATGAACACAGGTATGCAAAAAATTTTTTGCACTTCTAAAAATTGGGACAACTAGCTCAAAAGATATACAATATTCTCCAGGGCTTTGGAATACTTTCACCAAGATATATTTAGAGTAAGAATAAAAAAAAAAAGATTTTATTTATTTTAGAGAGAGTACAAGAGTGAACATGAGTAGGGGGAGGGGCAGAGGGAGAGAGAGAGAGAATCTGAAGCAGGCACCCCTCTTCCCTCCAAGCTGAGCAAGAGCATGAGCTAAACGTGGGACTCACTCTCACACTTGTGATCTCTGTCTGTCAAATAAATAAATAAAATCTTAAAAAAAAAAAACACCCCAAATTGAAAATCACAACTATTCTCCTACCAGATCATCAGATCTTTATCAATTTCACCTTGTTTGCCTTCTATTTTTTTAAAATATTTTATTTATTTGACAGAGAGAGAGAGAGAGAGATCACAAGTAGGCAGAGAGGCCAGCAGAGAGAGAGGGGGAAGCAGGCTCCCTGCTGAGCAGAGAGCTCGATGTGGGGCTCGATCCCAGGATCCTGAAACCATGACCTGAGCCGAAGGCAGAGGCTTAAACCACTGAGTCCCCCAGGTGCTCCTCTTTTTTTTTTGTTTTTTGTTAAGATTTTATTTATTTCATAGAGAGAGCACAAGCTGGGGGAGTGGCAGGCAGAAGGAGAGGGAGAAGCAGGCCTCCCACAGAGCAAGGGAAGCCCGATGTGGGACTCAATACCAGAACCCTGGGATCATGACCCGAACTGAAAACAGTTGCTTAATCAACTGAGCCACCTAGGTGCCCTCTTTACCTTCTAAAAAGGCAACATTACTGTGTTTATATGTTTTCACGGAAATATATTCATCAATTTAAATGTGTGATGCTTTTCTTTGTCGGTAGAATAATTGTTTAAAGATTTACATAATGGCATATTCTTTATACGAAAAAAATAATATTTTAGAGATCACCTTCTATTTCATTTTTTTAATAAGAGAGAAGTTGTAAAAACATTAATTAACTTAGAAATGTAAACGATCTACCTAGTAAAAACTTTTAACATAAAATTTACCATCTTGATCATTTTTAAGTACACAGTTCAGTAATGGTAAATATATTCACATTGTTGTGCAAAAAACCCTCCATATTTGTAAGTTTTTCATCTAGGATATCTGAAACACTATGCCTATTTAAAGACTCCTCTTTAGGGTTGCCTGGGTGGCTCAGTGGGTTAAAGCCTCTGCCTTCGGCTCAGGTCATGATCCTGGGGTCCTGGGATGGAGTCCTGCATCGGGCTCTCTGCTCAGAGGGAAGCCTGCTTCTCCATCTCCCACTCCCCCTGCTTGTGTTCCCTCTCTGACTGTCTCTCTCCCTGTCAAATAAATAAA
>PISX010035768.1:0-12595 GCA_004024625.1 Mellivora capensis | reverse complement strand
CTTCAAAACCCCTCAGGTTGTTTTTCAGAGTCCATAGTCTCTCATGGTTCACCTCCCCTTCCAATTTCCCTCAACTCCCTTCTCCTCTCCATCTCCCCATGTCCTCCGTGTTATTTGTTATGCTCCGCAAATAAGTGAAACCATATGATAATTGACTCTCTGCTTGACTTATTTCACTCAGCATAATCTTTTCCAGTCCTGTCCATGTTGCTACAAAAGTTGGGTATTCATCCTTTCTGATGGAGGCATAATACTCCATAGTGTATATGGACCACATCTTCTTTATCCATTTGTCCGTTGAAGGTCATCTTGGTTCTTTCCACAGTTTGGCGACCATGGCCATTGCTGCTATAAAATTGGGTACAGATGGTCCTTCTTTTCACCACATCTGTATCTTTGGGGTAAATACCCAGTAGTGCAATTGAAGGGTCATAGGGAAGCTCTATTTTTAATTTCTTAAGGAATCTCCACACTGTTCTCCAAAGTGACTGCACCAACTTGCATTCCCACCAACAGTGTAAGAGGGTTCCCCTTTCTCCACATCCTCTCCAACACACGTTGTTTTCTGTCTTGTTAATTTTGGCCATTCTAACTGGTGTGAGGTGGTACCTCGATGTGATTTTAATTTGAATCTCCCTAATGGCTAGTGATGATGAACATTTTTTCATGTGTCTGATAGCCATTTGCATGTCTTCATTGGAGAAGTGTCTGTTCATATCTTCTGCCCATTTTTTGATATGATAATCTGTTTTGTGTGTGTTGAGTTTGAGAAGCTTTTTATAGATCCTGGATATCAACCTTTTGTCTGTACTGTCATTTGCAAATATATTCTCCCATTCCGTGGGTTGCCTCTTTGTTTTGTTGACTGTTTCCTTTGCTGTGCAGAAGCTTTTGATCTTGATGAAGGCCCAAAAGTTCATTTTAGCTTTTGTTTCCTTTGCCTTTGGAGCCATATCTTGGAAGAAGTTGCTGTGGCTGATATCAAAGACGTTACTGCCTATGTTCTCCTCTAGGATTCTGATGGATTCCTGTGTCACGTTGAGGTCTTTTATCCATTTTGAGTTTATCTTTGTGTATGGTGTAAGGGAATGGTCGAGTTTCATTCTTCTACATATAGCTGTCCAATTTTCCCAGCACCATTTATTGAAGAGACTGTCTTTTTTCCACTGTATATTTTTTCCTGCTTTGTCGAAGATTATTTGATCATAGAGTTGAGGGTCCATATCTGGGCTCTCTACTCTGTTCCACTGGTCTATGTGTCTGTTTTTATGCCAGTACCATGCTGTCTTGGTGATCACAGCTTTGTAGTAAAGCTTGAAATCAGGTAACATGATGCTTCCAGTTTTATTTTTGTTTTACAATATTTCCTTAGCAATTCAGGGTCTCTTCTGATTCCATACAAATTTTAGGATTATTTGCTCCAGCTCTTTGAAAAATACCGGTGGAATTTTGATCGGAATGGCATTAAAAGTATAGATTTCTCTAGGTAGTATAGACATTTTAACAGTGTTTATTCTTCCGATCCAAGAGCATGGAATGGTCCTCCAACTTTTTGTGTCTTCTTCAATTTCTTTCCTGAGTGTTCTGTAGTTCCTCGAGTGCATATCCTTTACCTCTTTGGTTAGGTTTATTACCAGTATCTTATGGTTCTTGGTGCTATAGTAAATGGAATAGATTCTCTAATTTCCCTTTCTGTATTTTCGTTATAAATGTGGAAGGAGGAGTTACTTCTGTAGGTCTACCCAAAGGAGTAGAGAGTGGGTCTTTGATTAAAGACAGCACGGTTGTGAGGAATTGGTTCTAAAAACTGTAGGTGATGATGAGTCATCTGATCATATATTTTAACATTTTTAAACAGATGAATAACTTGATTGTGGTTGGATTTTAAGTAGGCAGATTTAAAGATATTATGTTAGATGAGAAGATACAGTAAATAAATTAATTATAAGGTTATTACAATAAATACAGTGACAGTTCATGAAAACTGCAGTGCGATTGGGAAATATTGTATAGATGTGAGAGATGTTTAGAGGTAAAGTACACAATACTTGGCTACTGGTTGAATATAGGAGTTTGGAAAAATTAGGAGCTAAAACATTAATGAAATCTGAAGCTTGGAAACATAGATTTTCAACAGGTATAGAAAAGCCAGGAAGAGCAATTGGACTTGTGAGAACCTTAACATTGGGGACATATCAAGGTAAATAGGCATATAAATATAAATGTCTGGAAGGCAATTGGAAACATAAGTCTAAAGCTGAAGAGAGAAAAAAAGAGAGAGATTTGGCAGTCTTTGTTATTGAGATTGCAATAAATCCATGGAAGGAGATATTAATTTAAGACATTGCACAAAGAGAAAAACATGACTTAATAGAGAATCTTGCATTGTCCCTGTCATTAAAGGAGAATGAAGACTATAAGGAATTGTTGAAGGGGACAAAGAAAAAGACTTCATAGAGTCAGAAAGGGTGATGATAATTTGGTAGCAGATAAACTCAGAAATGAGGGGTTCTCAAAGAGGAGGCTGTACTCAATTGAAAGATTAAATAGAAGAGGAATTGGTAAAAAGTCATTTTTTAAAATTTTGTTAGTCACCATAGAGTACAACATTAGTTTTTGATGATTCACTGTTTGCATATAACACATGCTCCTTGCAATACATGCCCTCCTTAATACCCATCCCCCACACTCTCCTTCCCTCTGAAACCCTCAGATTGTTTCCTGGAACTCATAGTCTCTCATGTTTCATCTCCCCCCTGATTCCTTCCCTTCATTTTTCCCTTTCTTCTCCTAATGCCTTCCATGCTATTCCTTATGTTCCATAAATGAGTGAAACCATGTGATAATTGTCTTTCTCTGCTTGACTTATTTCGCTTAGTATTCTCTCCTCCGGTTCAGTCCATGTTGATGCAAATGTTGGATATTCATCCTTTCTGGTGGCTGAGTAACGCTCCATTATATATAAGGATCACATCTTCTTGATCCATTAATCTGTTCAAGGGTGTCTGGGCTCCTTCCATAATTTAGCTATCATGAACATTGCTGCTAGAACATTGGGGTGTGTGTGGCTTCTTTTCACTACATCTGTATCTTTGGGGAAAATACCCAGTAGTGCAATTGCTGAGTCATAGGGTAGCTCTGTTTTTAACTTTTTGAGGAATCTCCACGCTGTTTTCCAAAGTGGCTGCACCAGCTTGCATTCCAAACAACAGAATGAGGATTCCCCTGTCTCCACAGCCTCTCCAACATTTGTTGTTTCTTGCCTTGTCAATTTTTGCTATTCTAACTGGTTTAATGTGGTATCTCAGTATGGTTTTGATTTGAATCTCCCTATCGCTTCTCGGCCTTTTGGCTAAGATCAAGTGTAGTATCTGTTCTTATCAGTTGATTTGAATCTCCCTGATGGCTAATGACATTGAATATTTTTTCGTGTGTCAGCCATTAGTATGTCTTCCCTAGAGAAGTGTCTGTTTATGTCTTCTGCTGATTTTTTGACTTGAAAAACCACCTATGAAAAGCCCACAGTGACCATCATTCTCAGTGGGGAAAGGTTGAGACCTTCCCCTTAAGATCAGGAACATGACAAGGATGCCCACTCTCACCACTATTGTTCAACATAGTGCAAGAAGTCCTGGTAACAGTAATCAGACAACAAAAAAATAAAATGTATTCAAATTGGCAAAGATGAAGTCAAACTCTCTCTTTTCACAGATGACATGATACTTTATGTGGAAAATCCAAAAGATGACACTTTCTGAATTCCTAGAACTCATACAGCAATTCAATAATGTGGCAGGATACAAAATAAATGCACAGAAATCAATTGATTTTCTATACACTAACAATGTGACTGTAGAAAGAGAATTTAGGGAATCAATTCCATTTACAACAGCACCAAAACCCATAACATACCTTGGAATAAACCTAACCAATGAGGTTAGGTTAGGAGCTATACTCTAGAAACTATAGAACACTTATGAAAGAAATTGAAGAAGACACAAAAAAGTTGGAAAAATGTTCTTAAAATGTCTATTCTGCCCAGATCAATCTATACTTTCAATGCCATCCTGATCAAAATACCAATGGCATTTTTCAAAGTGCTGGAACAAACAATCCTAAAATTTGTATAGAACCAGAAAAGACCCCTATTCACTAAGGAAATGTTGAAAAAGAAAAACAAAGCTGGGTCATAGGGTTGCCTGATTCAAGCTAAGTTACAAAGCTGTGATCACCAAGACAACATGGTACTGGCACAAAAACAGACAGAATCAAGAGCCTAGATATGGGCCCTCAACTCTATGGTCAACTAATTTTTGACAAAGCAATAAAAATATCCAATGGAGAAAAGACAGATGTACAACATATTGACTGACAATTCTATGCATCATTCAATGCTCACCATAAGTGTAATCAACATCTATCACCATATATTTTTATAATATCATTGACTATATTCCCTATGCTGTACTTTTCATCTCCATGAGTTATTTATATTATAACTAGAAGTTTGTACCTCTTAAATCCCTTTATCTGTATTACCCATTCCCAGTCCCTCCCCACATCCCCTCTGGCTAATACCAGTTTGTTTTCTATTCTTGAGTCTGTTTTTTGTTTGTGTATTTGTTTTGTTTTTTATATCCACATATAAGTGAAATAATATGATATTTGCCTTTCTCTGACTTATTTCAGTTACCACTATACACTGTAGGTCCATCCCCATCCATATCATCACAAATGACAACATCTCATTCTTTTTTATGGATGAGTAATATTCCATTGTATACATACACCACAATTTATCCAGTCATACATAAATGGACACTTGAGTTGCTTCCATCCGTATCTTGCTATTGTAATTAAGCTGCAATAAAATAGAGGTGTATATATCTTTTCAAATTATTGTTTTCATTTTCTTTGGTTAAATACCCAGTAGTGACATTACTATATCACACATTTTTTAAAAATTTTTTGAGGAAACTTCATGCTGTTTTTGACCAAAAGATTTTTATTGACAAAGCTGTTACCAATTGCTCCATATTTTCAGGAGAAGCACTTTCGGCTGATCTGAGAATGGTGATGGTCACCTTGCAATGAGCCAACCATACCATCTTATTCAATTTCTGTATAGACTTGGGCATGACCTTTTTTGTATAATTACTAGAAACATTTTTTCACCTGGTGGCCATGGAAGAGAATAAAAGAACCTGTTCTTGTGAGAAACTGAAAATGCCAACTCACTTCAGGAGCAGGATGTTTTATCCACCAATCCGTTTTGTGTTGAGAAGTTGGAAGGCACACTTTCATGATCACATTTTCATGACTCTTAAATATATCAACCTAAATCATTATTTAGTGTGTCCAGAATTCCCAATTTCACTAATTAATTAAATGTTACACTCATTTATTTGAATCATATATTCCACAGAGAACTTTACAGACCATTCCTTCTTGACACTGGATTTTTAACTTAACCATCTGAGAAATTAGTCTCCAATTAGATTGAAATATTTACCTATCCAGTTAGAATGCATAGTTCATTTGGCAGGAATGAAAATGCTGGAAAATATTTCCATGAGCAAGAATTATCTCTTTTTTTCCCTTAAATTCAACATCCCATATACCATATGTTTCTGTTCTGAGTTTGTAAGGGGGAAAAACTCTATTTTATTTGTTTTTCCAAGGGCTCAATTATATGTGTTCCAGGAGAATCCTGGTATCAAAAATTACTCATTGGAAAGACGAAAGTTGTATAAATTTTCTCTAGCAGGTATATAAAATCCAATGAGGAAGGTGATGACCTCAGACACCTTTCAAACTATCTAGTCATCTATAGGAGCTCACAAAGGATATAAAAATAAAAGCTTGAATGGAGCTGTCTTCTTCTCCCACTCACTTTGCTTATTTCTTTTCAGTCAGTTTGAGCTGAAGCAGCTAGTGGGGTTAATTTCTTGACTGTTCTGTCAAATGTTAGGCTCCAGTACACATACTTGTGTATATATGAACAACTGTTTTTTAATAACCTGCCAAGAAGCTATAATCTTCCATTGCAGTCCCCCTGGGATTTAATTAGAATGGTTTTCCACAGCCTGACATGTTTATGGGGCATAGGTAAAGAGACAGTTCATAAAACTGTCAATTTTCTGAGAAATTAAAGAAAAATTGGGCTGCTTAGTGCTTTGGCAATTCTGTGCTGCTGATACTAGCATTGCAAGCAATGAAATCAAAGGAAACATAACAAGATACTGATGCATTAGATATGGGTGGGTTAAAAATAATGTACAAGGGCATTTGTCAATTTGAATGCATAAAGAGGCAAGTGTAGAAAGCAAAACATAAACTGGAGTAGCCTGACTTTCGTGTGCTTGGGAACAAGGAGGCAACCATTGAATAACAGTTTATTTGCATCCAGAAGATTTATAATTTTGTTTAATAGACAAGATCAGGAAATGAATTCTTGAGAAGATGTAAAGCCTTCTTAGGAAAATGGTAATGTGAAGAGCCATGCTTTGATTTGAGGATCCTTCATTTAAACTATCTTTCCCCCATTGGTAAAAATTATTAATGTAACATAGACTCCAGATTGAGAATCAAGTCTGTAGAAACAAATGAACCCAAAGTTAACCTGGTCAAGCCTCTTTTCACATTCTAAAATTATACTGCCGAAAAAAAAACCAACAACAGCAGGAGTATAAAATAATGGAATAAGTACAAAATATGTAGTTCTAGAAGAAAAGAAAATCCAGCATTGAGTGCTGTCAAAATGGCCATGGTGTGAGTAACAATAATCACCCCATATGTGCTAAAATCCCCTATGCTAGCAAATCACTGGCATGGGTTTTCTGAAGACAGGTGGCATCCTGAATGCTATCACTCGGAACAGAGCTGGACTGGTAAAAGGCAGAGTTTGGAAGTTGGATATCAACTTTGTTGATGTTCTGACTTTGTTCTTGGAGAGTTCCATCATTACCATACGTTAGTCTAGTTCATGTCCTAGGAGTTTTATTTATGCATCCATCTACTAATTTATTGATTTACTGCCATTTTCAAGGCATTGCACAAGGTACTATGAACTAGACACAGACTGCTCATACAATGGAATGTCATAGGCTTTGGAGTCAGATGGACTTGGATTCAAAATTCTGACTCTGCCACTTACTAACTATATGACCTTGGTTATTACTTCACCTCTATGCTACTCAGTTTGTACCAGGAAAAATGAAGGAAATGCTACTTATTTTAAGGTTGGATACCTACTTTAAAAATATTAATTTTATCTCCCTTTCTTGTTCCTCAAGACCTCCTAAATTAATGGGGGATGTAGACACAATGACATAAAATAAGATTATGGTATTAATAAATGCTTAAGAGATGTACACTGGATCTCATAGGGGAATTAAGGGTGGGTTCTGCCTGGGATGTTGGGAAAGTTTTTGTAAAGGAGATAGTATTTGAACAACATTAAAAAAGGTTTTCCAAATGGAGACTAAGGAGAAGAAAGCTGATGGGTAGTCAGGAGAACATGAGCCATCCAGTGTTCCTGAAACATGGTGTGTAGACATGCGTACTTTTGTGTGTACTCGTAGGTGCTTGTATATGTGTGCAGGTGAGGTTGGGGAAGTGGTAGGACAGAAAAGCACCAGAAGTGAAAGATAGGTAGGGTCCCAAAGGTAAAAGCTCTTTTTGCACTAACAGTTTTTTCTACTAGAATGAAAAGCCACTGAGAAATCTTAATAAAGTTAGAAGAAAAGATTTGTATAGTTTCATTATTGATTCAGCATTTCTCTAGGATGAAAATAGTTTAGTTCTGAGCCATTTTAATGGTGTATTGATGCCATTGAATTTGTAGGCAAAGCAAAACCAAACCAAACCAACACAACAACAAAGAAAAAGACACTGTCAATTTCACATCTGAGAAATATATAGATAGCATGCAGAAAGATGTAAAACCAAGGAAGGGATTTAATTAAGCCTCAGTGTTACTTCCTATGAAAGAACATCATTGAGTTGTTGAGAGAATAAATTTGGAGGGGAAAAAAGCTTGGGGCTCCTGGGTGGCTCAGTGGGTTAAAGCCTCTGCCTTTGGCTCAGGTCATGATCCCAGGGTCCTGGGATCCAGCCCCACATGAGGCTCTCTGCTCAGCGGGGAACCTGCTTCCCCCTCTCTCTCTGCCTGGCTCTCTGCCTACTTGTGTCAAATAAATAAGTAAAATCTTAAAAAAAAGTAAAAATAAAAATACATCTTATAGCAGAGCATGGTCTTGATTTAAAAGAAATCAGGAATTTATCCCAAATCAGACACAGCACACATTGATAAAGTCCATTTCATAGCCTTTTCTAGAAACAACATTTCTGTATGACTTCACAAATTAAGAGGCCTGCCAACACTGAAATTATCTCCAGAGTTAAATTCTTATAATTAAGGTCTTTGTAGAACCATAATTAATATAATGTTATACTTACAATTTTGTAAGGATAATAATAGTTTGGTGTGCTGTAGCTTTTTCCATGTAAGCATCTAAAAGTGATTCATAATCACCAACTAATTAAAATTCTTTTTTAAAATTTTTTAATGTTTTTTTTTTAAATTTCTTTTCAGCATAACAGAATTCATAGTTTTTGCACCACATCCAGTGCTCCATGCAATGTGTACCCTCCATAATACCCACCACCTGGCTCCCAGAACCTCCCACCCCCCACCCCTTCAAAACCCTCAGGTTGTTTTTCAGAGTCCATAGTCTCTCATGGTTCACCTCCCCTTCCAATTTCCCTCAACTCCCTTCTCCTCTCCATCTCCCCATGTCCCCCGTGTTATTTGTTATGCTCCACAAATAAGTGAAACCATATGATAATTGACTCTCTCTGCTTGACTTATTTCACTCAGCATAATCTCTTCCAGTCCCGTACATGTTGCTACAAAAGTTGGGTATTCATCCTTTCTGATGGAGGCATAATACTCCATAGTGTATATGGACCACATCTTTCTTATCCATTCGTCCGTGGAAGGGCATCTTGGTTCTTTCCACAGTTTGGTGACCGTGGCCATTGCTGCTATAAACATTGGGGTACAGATGGTCCTTCTTTTCACCACATCTGTATCTTTGGGGTAAATACCCAGTAGTGCAATTGAAGGGTCATAGGGAAGCTCTATTTTTAATTTCTTAAAGAATCTCCACACTGTTCTCCAAAGTGACTGCACCAACTTGCATTCCCACCAACAGTGTAAGAGGGTTCCCCTTTCTCCACATCCTCTCCAACACACGTTGTTTTCTGTCTTGTTAATTTTGGCCATTCTAACTGGTGTGAGGTGGTATCTCGATGTGGTTTTAATTTGAATATCCCTGATGGCTAGTGCAACCCACGGAATGGGAGAATATATTTGCAAATGACAGTACAGACAAAAGGTTGATACCCAGGATCTATAAAGAACTTCTCAAACTCAACACACACAAAACAGATATCATATCAAAAAATGGGCAGAAGATATGAAGACACTTATCCAACGAAGACATACAAATGGCTATCAGACACATGAAAAAATGTTCATCATCACTAATTAAAATTCTTAAGAGCATCTCAAGGATAAGCTAAGTGGGTTATTCAGAACTTAGTGCTAGGTGTAAGTTTAGTCTTCATTTGAAACAAATGGAAAATAAGTGATGGGGAGGGGAGACATCAAATATATTGAGCTGGGATTAATCAGAGGATTGATATTCACCAATTTTATATGTGATTTCCAGCAAGCAGGCTAGAGCACAGTTGTGCTGATCCTGAAGGATGAAATAATCTCACAGAATAGTGACTCTGAATCTTAGGCATTCTCAGGATGTCACCTACTGCATAAGACAAATGATCAAGAACTTTTACATGAAATGTTTTGGCCTCCATAGGTGATAAGAAGGTAGTGGTGAAAACATGTTTGGTTAAGATTCCTGAACAAAGTGGAGCTTGATTTTGAGTAGACAACTGCATTATCTGATTATCCTATAAGTGCCTCATTTGCTGTTCTAAGTTATATTGTATTTTGTCATCACATTGTAATACTTGGCCAAAAAAATGAACTAGGTTTGTAATGCTTTTAATTCACGCTGGTGCACAGATAACACAGGCACATATATTCAAAGGATGTTACTATTCTGAGTTCATTTTAAACAAATTTACTCTCCCCTCAAAAAAATTATTTGGCTTGTTAGAATTATTTAAGATAAATGCAAACCTGTTGAAAGTTTATTTTTTAAGATGTATTTATTTATTTATTTGAGAGAGAGAATGCACACACACACCCGTGCACATGGAGTTGGAGGGTAGGCAGAGAGAAAGAGAGGAGAGAGGGAGAATCTTTGGCAGACTCCCCACTGAGTGTGGACTCTATCCTATGAGATCATGACCTGAGCCAAAACCAAAACCAAGAACTGGAAGCTCAATCAACAGAGCCACCCAGGTGCCCCAAACCTGTTCTAAGTTGTAAATTGGTGATAACTTTAAATTTGTTTTGAAAAAAAGTTCCATAGCACAGATTTTGCTTACTCATATGTATGTGTCTGATCCAAGATATTATTAGAGGGTATGTATGTATTTTTTTTCATTGATTTATATTATTTTCAAGCATATGATTGCAGAAAGTTGATATTGGGTGTTATAATAGAATATTTCAAATCTTAAACTTGAGAGTGGAATTCATCTTCTATGTAATAAATAATCTTATTCTTATTCTACAGCCATAATACAAAAATTAGGTAAGTATATTTATTATGGTAAAATTATTTAAGTTAGTTTAGTATATAAGAAGTAGGCTTTGGTACTTCCAATTAATTTCCTTGGCTGATTTCATATATTTTTTTCTTCTTTTTCTCCATTTATAACCTTTGTATTTCTCTTTCTCACAGAGTACTGCATCTATTTTTATTAGATACTACTCTGCTGTTTCCCTCTGTGTTTTTTGATTCCTTTCTTCCAAAGTTTCAAAATTATTATTGTTACTTTTAGGAAAAGTGGAAGCAGTCATTAGACACAGATTGTGTGCGATTTGTCTTTTATAAACCATGAACTGTCAGAGGGAGAACATGTTAGGAGTCCAGGACATCGTGGTTTTATTTTATGCCATATTTTTTCATGTCTTGTGTTTTTATCTCTTTTTTTCATGTTAATAAACCATTAATTGGTTCTCATCTGTTTATAAAATAAAACTAACTAAATAACTGCCATTTCTCTCTACAAGTACATAGCGAAAACGAAGAAAGAATGCTTATAGGTAGACAAAGAATAAAATCGAAAAGGAGTCAAGGAGAGATGTGCTAAAGGTCACCAAAGTAATATAGAATTCATTCAGATCAAAGAAAGTTGGAAGTTATTTGACAGTGTTTAATATGGAGCAGCTGCATTGGGAAGTCTTCTGTAATAATTTATCCGTCTTTTGACTTGCAGAGCACTGAGCTGTCCCCAAAGAATTCAGATCATTGAATGTGGCCACCTTTTCTGATTTCCTTCGCTATTCAGTTCAGATGATGTGATGTAATGTGATGTGTCAGTGTATGTATGATGGAAATGTCAGTCTCTATAAGTACTCAGCTCCAGGATCCTGGGGTGAAGTGTTACAAAACACATCTTTGGTGGAGCAGAAATAATGTTGCCTTTCCTGCACTTCCCACGGCTACAGTAGATGGAAAGAAATGAATTCAGAATTCTCTAGTTGGTCAGGCCATCTTCTCCATGAGCTTTGCCTCAGGCACCCTGAATATTGCCGCATGAGAGCTATATTTCATTTGTCCTCAGATGCTTGCAGCTAAAGGGCCACGTTTTAGGGCTCAAATCTCTGCCTCACAACCAACCTTACCAGCTTTGACTACCCATAAAAAGAAATCCATCAGACTTTGCTAGAATTTATGGCAAGAATGGTCTTCTGTTTCATGAGTTCCCGATAAGGTGAAGCCTGGCTTCATCAATGATCCAAGTAAAGTAATAAATTCAAGTCATTATCTGGTAGTAAATAAAAGTCATGGACAGGTCAGTGGAGGAACTCTCAATCACCAAAAGGTGATTCTCAGTATTTGTGAGAACTTCTACTAGATATTGTGAGAAGCAGGAAACAAAATGCTGTAGTTTACAGTGAAAGCAATCACTGGCCTTCAAATTCGTTATTACCAGAAAGTCTGAAATTCAAGGAAGTGGGAGCTCTATTTTCTGTCATTGACGTTAGAAAGTCCAACATGGTAGGGTGGAATCAAGGAGGTTGCAGAGCTTCTGGTCAGCCCCACACAGAGGTTAAGGGTATTTCCTCTCTACAAGGCCTTCAAGATTCCCACATTCCCTCTTTCTCTGCAGAAAAGATGTGTCAGTGTCCTCACATATTCTTCTTTTCTTCTTTCCCATTTCAAGAAAGAAGTGTAAAAGGCAAGGCTAGCCCCCTCCCCCTGTGCCCCCTGCCTCGTGATGAACCCTGGCCACATCCTCTCCTTTTTAGTCTGGGGTCTTCCTCCAACAATGACCTTTTCTCCTTTATTAACTTTTCTCCTACTTCCAATCTAAAGAAATAATACTGCCCTCCATTCAAACCTTCTATCAGCTCTGTGATTTTTGGTAAATTATTTTTTATCATTTT